>ML819063.1:39124-59595 GCA_009831015.1 Picea engelmannii | reverse complement strand
GGTAGAGAAGTAGAAAGCTTGCCTAGTAGAAAATGGATATTCCCGGGTGGAGGGAATTGATTTTTGTGAGATTTGTTCTCCTATTTCTAAATTAACTTCTATTAGATTTATTTTGTCTGATGTTGTTAGTTTTGATTTTGAAGTAGAGCATATGGACGTGAAGGCAACATTCCTACATGGGAATATTGAATAATAAATCTACATCAAACAACTAGAAGGTTTTGTAGTGAAGGGAAATAAGGAGTTGGTTTGCGAGTTGCAGAAATCCCTCAATGGATTAAAACAATCTCCAAGAGCATGGTATCAAAAGTTTGATACTTATATATTGGGAGTTGGTTTCTCAAGAAGAAAAGTTGATCACTATGTGTATTCCAAATAGGTTGGAGATCATTTAATTTATGTAGTCTTGTATGTTGATGATATGTTTCTAACTAGAAGCATGATCCAGGTGGATATTGGTGGCCACCCACCTATTCTAACTATCTCCTCATGTCCGTTTTTTGTTCAACACGTTCTTCTGTATTTCTTTGTAATTGTGGGTTCTACACTTCTAGGGTTGTTTGAAGCCCCACACATCCTCCAGGTGGATACGGGTGGCCTCTCGCCTAATCCAACTGGCTTATTTGGTATGTTTTCATGTCAACACATCTTGTTATACTTCCCAGACCGTTTTGGGGCCCTAAACGTTGTTTTTTTTGGCTCACCATTGTCAAATTGTAGATGGAGTCAAATTTTGATAGTGAAATGTGTAGTTCTCTGAAATCCCTTTCCAACGGGCTATCATGCACCTAAAACAAAGGTCGTACGCAAAAGTTACGACCCTTGGAAGTTGAGGTACCAAATTACACCAACTTACCCATAGGGCCATCATGACTTTTGGCGTTTCACCTTCTAGGGTTAGGTTTTTGGATGTCTAGGGTTTTGGCATTCATCAGTAATATCAAAAAGGCCTCTAGAGCCTCATTGTAATGCATTCTGCTCAGACGGATGTGTGTAGTAGTCACATCTCTTCTCAAAGATAGCTACCACCATTCGAGTAAGTGTTTCAGTTTTGCAGTTTTACAGTTTCAACCTATTTCATTATTTTATAGAAGATATTGTTCACTATATATTTGTGTTATTCTTCATATCTCTGTGTTTATTGTATTCGGTCTACTAATCGATTCGTTCTGCTCCTCAATCCGGATCAGTGGTATCAGAGCAATCCGCTCTTCATTTATTTTTCTTTGTGCATGTCCCCGACAAGATTTGGGTACAAGAAGTTGGGACTCGAACCAATCAAGCCATTACAAGATCGGTCGCACCGAGCCTGACAATAACCCATGGGGGATGAAAAGAAAGATGATGGAGCAGGAGATCTTATTAAAATATTGCTCGAGGAAGCCATCGCGTGACAAAGGAACAAATGATGGACAACTTCACATAGATCGTTCGACGACTGCCCACAGGAGAAGCATCTTCATCAACTGGCCATGCAACCCCCTTCAAGGTACAGGTAAATTTTGATATTCCATTATTTGAAGGATTGATAGATGCAAATGCTGTAGATAAATGGTTGAATCTACTCGAAGGATATTTTTCAGTCCACAATTTTTTCGATAGGGAAAATAACACTTTTTCACTCCTCAAGGTTGTTCCCCATGTTAAAGACTGGTGGGATACTTACTCTGAGCAAAGGGTCGTGGAGGATTCTACAATGTTTTTGGTGGCCCCTACATGGGATTCCTTCCAGGATGCCATTAAAAAATAGTACTACCGTGTTGGAAGCTACGAGGACCAGTACACCAGATGGACCACCCTACGTCAAGAAAGGAACCAGACAATACCATATTTGACCAATATTTTCCATACCCTATGCACCAAATTGGGTATCAAAGACTTTGAGCATCATCTCATGCTCAAATACCGCGACTGTTTGCATAAATACATTCAAACAAAAATGGAGTTTCTAGACATCGCCTCATTGGGGACGACTTATAAAAATGTTTTCAAGATCGAGCATAAATTTAAGCAAAAAAGGTGAGAGTTTGGATCTGCAAACCCCTCACAGCCGAAGCAGGGCAAAGGTAGCCCCAACCCACACAACAAGGGACCAAGTTGAGATGGTCACCCTTAGGACAACCATTCCAAGCCGCAACACAAGAAGGGCAACAAGAAGACGAAGAAGGACATGGGAAAATGGTGTGAGTGCCATAAAAGTCCTTGGCACAACACCAAAAAATGTCGCTCCAAGTAGTCCCTCATGGCCGAACTGAAGGCTTCCGAGTTAGAGGTCGGTTCTGATTCCGAGTCAAATCCTGAAAGGAGGGAAGCGGATTATCGATGTTGAACCCAGTTCCACTGTCGCTACCACCAAAGTTCGGCCAAGCGAACCATAATAACCAGAGGAAGGGGAACACCTCTTTCACTCGCAGATGTGGGTCAAGGGGGCTTCGCTTCATTTCATTGTGTATAGCAGTAGTTAGAAGAACCTAATTTCAATAGAGGTCATCAAGTGGTTGGACCTGCCAATGACATCGCACCCGCAACCCTACACCATCGGCTAGCTTCGCCACAGAAGAGATCTTCATGTCAACCAACAGTGTCGTCTTCCCCACGACATCAAGCCTTTAAAAGATGAGGTATTGTGTGATATTGATCCCCTTGAAGTTTGTGATGTTATTTTAGGACAACCATATTTGTGGAAGTATCATGTTGTGTATGAGTCTAGACCCTGCAGTGTTATTAATACTTTGGGTAGACAATTGTACAGGATCTCAGAGGTAGCGTCGCCTATTGCTATTTCTTTAATCTCTGCTAAACAATGTAGTAAGGTCATTTCACAGACCGGGAAGTTCGTCTTCTTTGTGATCCGTGGTCATAGTAAGAAGAAGGTTGCTGCCACATCTGTGGCCTCCACACAATGCCTCTCTTTGCAACAGAATCAAGTGAATGGGATTGTGGAAGAATACAGAGACATCTTCTCATCACCTACAGGGGTATCGACACACTGCCAAGTCAAGCATCCAATTGATCTAACCCCTGATGCACCTCTACCTAATGGACCGGTCTATCGACGCTCACTGATGGAGAATGATGAAATCAAGCGTTAGATCTGAGAGCTTCTTCAAAAGGGGCATATCAGATCCAACTCCTCCCCTTGCGAAAGCCCAATTGTACTAGTGCAAAAGAAGGACGGGACTTGGTGACTCTGCATTGATTACAGAGCCTTAAACAAAATCACAGTCAGAAACCGCTACCCCATTCCCAGGATTGATGACCTTCTTGACCAACTCAAGGGGGCAAAGTTCTTCATCAAGATTGACCTGAAGTCTGGCTACCACTAGGTCCCCATTGAACCAACTGATGTATGGAAGACAACCTTCAAGTCTAAAGAAGGTCTCTACGAATGGCTAATCGTGCCATTTGGCTTAACAAATGCACCAACCACTTTCATGAGGTTGATGGATGATGTATTGAGACCCTTCACCAACTTCTTTGTGGTAGTATATTTGGATGACATCCTCATCTTCAACAGAACATGGGAGGAGCACATGCGACATATTCAACAGGTTTTGAGCACTATGTGGCAGCACAAGCTTTATGCCAACTTCGAGAAATGCTCTTTTGGAATGAACAGGGTCAAATACTTAGGCTACATTGTTGATGAGCACGGGGTACATGTTGATCCAACTAAGATCCAAGTCATCTATAACTGGGTAGCCTCGACCACACTAACCGAGCTTCGGAGCTTTTTGGGACTAGCCAACTTCTATTGACAATTCGTGTTGGGATTCTCCCATATTGCATGGGCCCTCAGCCAGGTGACCAAGGGTGGTGGTAGGGCCAAGTTCGTGTGGGGGAAGGAGCAACAATGAGCATTTGATGATCTAAAGCATCGCTTATGCTCAGCTCCAATACTCTCCTTGCCCGATCTGCAACAACCATTCGAGATTGAGACTGATGCATCTGACTATGATGTGGGTGTAGTTCTCACTCAACACAAGCATCCAGTGGCATACCATAGTGAGACACTCTTCGATATTGTCCGGAAATACCCCACCTATGACAAGAAAATGTATTTCATTGTACAAGCCTGTCGTTAATGGAAACATTACATTCTGGGGAAGGAGATGATCATACACACTGATCACAATCCTCTGTAGTTCATACAGACACAAGGGAAATTGCAAAACGACCACCATAAAAAAATTTCCACCTACCTGCAGCAGTTCCATCTCAACATAAAGTATAAGATAGGTATCTTCAATCGTGTTGCTGACTGCCTCAATTGGCCTCATGTGCCTGCTCTCACCACTGTGCTCCATTCCTGTGGACACGAAGCATTTGAGTGGCCCCAACTTTATCAGGAAGATCCAGACTTTGCCACCACCTATCAACTTTTGGGTACAGGTGCAACTGTCACTGATTTTCACATTCAGGACATAATCTTATGCCACTTGGGACATCTCTGTGTTCCTACAAGCGAGCGTGCAACGCTAGTTTTGGGAAGCCCACTACAGTCGGGTGGCAGGACATTTTGGCGAGGAGAAAATTGTGGCCGTTCTTCAGAAACATTTTTATTCGCCAAAACTTCGATAGGATGTCAGCAAGTATATCAGATCTTGCACTGCCTGTGTCATTGCCAAGCCAACCATCAAGAAGCAAGGCTTATACACCCCTCTTCCTATTCTGAGAAGCCTTGGGAATCCATCTCAATGGATTACATGTCTGGCTTGTTGTCCACCAAGCAAGGAAATGACTATGTGTTTGTGGTCGTTGATCGGTTTTCGAAGATGGCCGTCCTCACAACCTGTAAGAAGAATGTTATAGTGGCAAACACTACTAAGCTCTTCTTCAAACAAGTGTGGGACCACTTTGGGATACCACAAACCATCATCTCCGACTGAGACAACAGGTTCCTCAACACCTTTTGGTCGAGTCTTTGGTCTTTGTTGGACACCAAGCTCACAAAATCCACTGCTTTCCACCCCCAAACCGATGGTCAAACAGAGGTCGTCAATCGGATCATTGTGCACATCCTACGCATGTACAATTCTAAGCATCCATGTACATGGGACGAGAGTCTCCCATATGTCCAACAAAGTTACAACAAGGCTCTTCATAGTTCCACCGACCATAAACCATTTCAGGTGGGTCTGGGATTCACACCCTTGGGACCCATTAATGTTGCACTTCCTCTTGCCACTGCACAGACAAACTCTTCCCCTAATTAGTCTACGATCGACAAAGCCACCAGATTCATTGAGCGGATTCAACACATCCGCCAACAGGTCCAGGAGATTTTGTAGAAATCCAATGTTAAGTACAAGCAGCGCCATGATCAACATAGGGTACCACACCAGTTTCAGGTTGGCGACAAAGTCTGGTTACATTTGCAGAAGGAGCGTCTCTCCAGCCCCGATCAGAAGCTTCGCCCACTTCGTTATGGGCCTTACACTATCACCAAGGTTGTGGGTGGAATGCTTTTGAGATCAACTCTCCACCCTTCCTTGGTCTGCATCTAGTATTCAATGTGGACCTTTTTCGGCCATATTTTTCCCCATTATTGGACACCTCTGAGATCGCAGAACAACTGACACCAACAGAGCTCAACCCTGACTGCATGGAACAAGCATCCACTGATCATATAGTGGACACACAAGCCAAGGGAACTTGCCAACAACAGATCTAGCTTTATCGGGTTGTCAAGGCAGGGCAACTCCTACACCAAGGCAAGTGGCTCACCCGGGGCCAAATCTGACAGAAATTTCCGCACATGATGGGGGAACTCAACGCAATGGAGACCATTTCTACCTAAGGGGGGAGGATTGATCTAGGTGGATATTGGTGCCACCCACCTATTCCAACTAGCTCCTTGTGTCCATTTTTTGTTCAACACGTTCTTTTGTACTGCTTTGTAATTGTGGGTTCTACACTTCTGTGGTTGTCTAAAGCCCCATACATCCTTCAGGTGGATACAGGTGGCCTCTCGCCTAATCCAACTGACTTATTTTGTATGTTTTCATTTCAGCACATCTTGTTGTACTTCCAGGGTCGTTTTGGGGCCCTAAACATTGTCTTTTTGGCTCGCCACAGTCAAATTGTAGACAAAGTTAGAGTTTGACGGCGGAATGTGTAGTTCTTTGAAATACCTTTCCGACAAGATATCGTGCGCCGAAAATGAAGATCGTATGCAAAAGTTACAACCCTTGGAAGTTGAGGTACCAAATTACACTAACTTACCCATAGGGCCCACATGACCTTTGACGTTTCACCTTCTAGGGTTAGGTTTTTGGATGTCTACGGTTTTAGAATTCATGAGTAATATCAAAAAGGCCTCTGGATCCTCATTATAATGCATTCTGCTCAGACGGATGCGCGTAGCAACCACATCTCTTCTCAGAGATAGCTACCACCATTCGAGCAAGTGTTTTAGTTCTGTAGTTTTACAGTGTCAGCCTATTTCATTATTTAATGGAAGATATTGTTCACTGGATATTTGTGTTATTCTTCATATCTTTGTGTTTATTGTATTCAGTTTGCTAATTAGTTCGTTCCACTCCTAAATCTGGATCAAAGCAACAAGGAAATAATCAAGGATGTCAAAACTCGATTGTCTCCTGAATTTGATATGAAAAATATTGGTGTTGCAAATTTCATTTTGGGCATGGAAATTAAAAGAGATTGAGCAAACACAAAATTTTGGTTGAATCAAAGGAAATATGTCGAGGCGATATTGTTGAAATTTAATATGTAGGAATGTAAACCGATCAAGTTTCGTATTCTTGTAGGTGTAAAGTTGTCTACAAATTAGTGTCCTAAAACACAAGAAGAGGTAGAGGACATGTCTCGTATTCCCTATGCAAGTGTTGTTGGAAGTCTTATGTATGTCATGGTGTGTACTAGAACAAACATTGCCCATGCAGTGGGATTTTTGAGCAATTATATATCAAAACTAGGGAAGGAACATTAGATAATTGTAAAGAGGGTCTTCAGATATTTGCATGGCACTTCAGATTATGCAATATGTTACCAAGAAAAACTTGGACCTCACACCGAGAGAGAGAGAGAGAGAGATCTCAACCACATAATATCTACAAGTGGTTATGCTATTAACCTATTTGGTGGAGCAATCAATTGGATGAGCAAGAGGTAGACCATAGTTGCACTGTAGACTTGTCAACTACTAAAGATGAGTACGTGGTAGTTGCTCATGGAAGTAAGGAAGTTGTATGGAGGAAAATATTATGTTCAGGTATTGGTTTTGTTCAAAAATCATTCAAGATAGGTTGTGACAGTTGAAGTACAATTTTTTTGGCAAAGAACCATGCTTACCATTCCAAGACAAAACATATTGATGTGGAATACCATTTTGTTAGAGACATGGTTGAACACAATAAAGGGTAGTTGGAGAAGGTTGATACCTTGAAGAATGTTGTGGACTCATTAACAAAGTCTATAAGTATTGAGAAGTTCTCTTGGTGTAGAGAATTAATGGGCATAGTTACCCTCAATGGATGATTATATAAATGCCTTGCGCCCAACCCCATTTTTCCAAAGAATACAACAAGTGGGAGAATGTTGGACATGTGTTGTACTCTTTGCARGTAGATTTAGTCTCATCCTAGTGTATAGGGGGTTCASGGGTGGAGCCCCTGAAATAAAATGTCAGGTCTAATTTTTTKTCTATTCTATGMCTTTTTGGCCAATTATTTTTAACCCRATTGAAAACTAATTTMGATTAAGGAATTAGGATTGTAATCTAATTTGGTTGAACATATTAGGGTTTTGGATGCTAAAAAATACCTAAACATTGTATTGTGAACAATGAAGTTAACACAATGAGATAGAGAGAGAGGTGGCTCTCAATTGGACTGGTTTTCCTAGTTAAGGGTTTCCAAGGTAAATCTTTTGTATATTGTATGAATGTGTAATTGTTATTCTTATGTTTTAGATTCTATCGGTATTGCTTTTCTTGCACAATTCTACCAAACCCTTCATTACACAACAAGGAAGTGTTGATGGAATTAATGGCCTTGACAACCCAATTACAATAATTGTCTCTTTCCCAAATGTTGGGAAAAAGGAAATTTCACATTCTTGCACTTTAATTTGTGTTCAATACACAATTGTGAATGATGCCCCACATAAATTCATAGAGTGCTTATAAGAAGCATTGCACTGAAAAACAATCTCCCTGCACTTCCAAGGAGGGGGAGGCTTCAAATGGAAGCCATGATTCTAGACATCCTCCCCCAGCTCATATGGTGTTGGCTAACCTTAGTGTGGTAGCTCATATTCACCATGTCTATTGTTTGATTCTCCTTCAATTTTGTTGAAGATGTACTCAAGAACATTGTAACACCCCTATTTCCCCCAGTCTGTAGTTATAACTATTATCATGACCAAAACTAGAGACAAACCTACTATGTGATTATTGAAAGACAATGGACCTTTGATAAATTATGTAATGTAAATATTTGGTTATTAATGCAACAGGTAGATGTTGAACTATTGCTTAAGGGTTAGCCTTCATAGGTTACGATGTCATGAGAGGAATGGTGCAAGAGGGAATCTATTACTGGTTGTGTTAACATATAAAGTTGATGGGGGGTGTTTTCTTCTTAGGAAATGGTATTTTGGGCGAAGAAATGAAGGAAAGGGGCTAAAAACCCACTTTATGGTGCTTATCCTAAGTCGGGAGATGGTGATGTGACCTTTTGGCACGTTGTGCTAAAGAGCGCACTCAGATTTGTGGCCAAGCAGAGAGCACTCAGATCAATGGCTCTCGACGCTGCTTGACCCCCTCCCGATCTTCTACTTTTAACCGAGAGGGGGCTCCGAGCAGGCATTTTTGCAAGCGCGGCCCCCCCAATACGTGGTGCCTCCTCGCTAACTTGAACCCCCCTCGCACCAAACCACTTACTGCTACCCCCCCCTCCGAGCAGACCACTTACCACTCTCCCATACCACTACTCGATCCTCCTGCCACCTGTTTTCCACTAGCGCCCTCGCCTGCCTATCACATCCTTCCGTTCATCTTCCACCCCCCGCTCTCTCCACCTGTCTTCCGCTCATCACTTTCCTGACCTATCACTGTTCCCCTTTTTCCTCACCCTTCTCACTTCCTGACATCTGCCTCCCACATCACCTCCACCTTTTCAGTTGCCCCCTCTCTCTCCGCCATCTCAGCGTCTCCTTAGTTCTCACTTCTCATCCGCGTCTAGCCTACATGGCCATCTCTCGTCTGTTTTTCCACGTCGATTGTGCCATCGCCTCACCAGATTCGCGTCCACAACTGCCTAGTTGTCCTTGTAAGCATCCAACTCAACTCCATATTGAAGAATGCAAAGGCTGCCATGTCCTACAGGTGTAGTGTTAACTCGGGCCTTCTCAATCTCGATGAAGTAGTTATTGAAGTTGGTGGTGGCAGTTGAACATTGTTTCCACCATAAATGGAAAGCCCGAGAAAGGATTGTCAACAAGTCGGCTCATCTGCAGAGCCTTCCTGAAACACAATTGCGTCTGGCAGAGCTCGCTTCTGACAGAAGACTGGATGCACTGTCTGTCAGAAAGCATGCAGATGTAATGTCTTCAATGCAAAGACTCAAGCACACTTCTGCGGTTTTGCTCTGAGTATAAAAGAGTCTTCCTCATATTTTGTTAGGGACGATGGTTGAGCTAGGCTCCCATTTTGTAAAGTTTTAATGAAGCTTTGGTTCCCTGTTATGTAATCTGATTTGAGACTTCTTGTTTAATGAAAGTCATTTTCTTTATCCGCTCTTTTGCATCTCATACTGAATATTTGTGATTGAAGGATTCACATGAATTGTTGTGACTGTGTTGCAATAAAGGTTTGATTGCAGTGTTGTCATAATTTTATTCAGTTTCTTGAAGTTTTGAGTCCAAGAGGATCTTGTTCCTGGAGCTTTTCCTCCTTAGGCCGTTGGAAGACCAGATGTCCATAGAAGACCTCTCCATCTCCTCATCAATTCTTCCCTACTCACCTTTTACTACAACCTATTGACTGAAGTTAGATCAAGACCTCACTTGCTCATGCATTACTTGGACTGGATTTCTGAGTTAAAGTGATATTTCTCTTGAGTCTGCGCCCATTCGACCCCCTTTAATTTATTCATTGTGACATACAAACTGATGGGTATTGGGCTTACCTCTGTTGCAATCTAGAGGTGACTTCTAGTGCTAACATTTATGGCACCATTGTCGGGGACGAATTGAGGATCTTCCCTGGGATTGAACAACAACGATCTTTTGATTCTGAAGGTGCATCAGATATCAGAACCATTGAGATAGCAAGTTGCACCTGGAGACTCCATTGTAGCGACTCCACTGGTCCGACTCCACTGATCAGCTGGCTCCGAAAGGCAAATACACGCGGTCTTATCCACAACTACCTCTAGCTACGCCTGAAGCTAACCCAGATAAAGTTATTAGAAAGGGAAAGACCCCTCAAGAAGGCACTCCAGCTGTCGAACCAGGTGATTCTGGTAATTTTCATCATCCTCCCCCTGAAACTCCATTAGCTACTTCTCATTCTCCTATTATATCTTCTGTTGGAGTTTATAGAGCATTGAATTTTGGGAGTTTTCCTATTGTTTTCTCCTCTTTTGGCCTCGGTTTGGAAGGAGAAAGTTTTGACACTCCCGTCTCTCCTGAGGTTGTACCCCGGCTCAGACCTAGGACCTTAGGATATTTTCCTACTCCAGATTTTACTATCCCTTCCCATGTTAGAGTTGTTGCTGGAGAAACCTTTGTTCCTCCCAGTTCTGCAACCTTTGTCCTAAACACTCAGTTGTTTCCATTTCCTCTCGGAGGCTCAATTCTAGTCTCCCCTGCTTGAACTCCATCCTCTCCTGGTTCACCTCCACCTATCATCCCTATGGCAGGTGCCAATCCCCCTAGAAACAGAATGTATGCCATAGTGGTTGCAAGATATGCCCCTCTAATCTTACCTCAACCCATGAATGATCTCCCTGCTAGCAATTACCTAAAGTATATGCCCAAATTCACAGGAGAAGAAGACATAACTGCTGAAGAACACTTGGTTGTCTTCTACAAGTATGCAAACAATATGAATATTGAAAATGAGGATGTCTGAATGAGAGTCTTTGTTCAGATCCTTGATGGTGAGGCTAGGAAATGGTTTAGAGTATTGACCCTTGGATCTATTGTTGGGATTGAGGCTCTAGATGATGTTTTCCTGAGGCAATGGGGGGATAAAAAGGACTTCATGTATTATATCACAGAGTTTGGGTCCCTAAAAATAAAAGAGGGAGAATTTGTCTCAGACTTCTCCAAAAGATTCAACAAAATGTATAACAAGATCCCTGCTGAGATAAAGCCTACATAAGCCTCTCCCAAAATTACTTATGCTAATGCTTTTGACCCTGATTTCTGCCTCTTGTTAAGAGAAAGAAGAGCTACTTCCTTGGCTCACATGCAAGATGCAGCCTTGGAAGTAGAGTCCAATGTATTGGCAGTTGACAGACTTAGGAATAAAGTTGACAGAGACAGAGGAAGGGGGATATCTAAAGCCTCAACCTTCAGTTCCTCTGCATCCCACCCTCAGGTAGATGAATTGACCAAGCTACTGAAATCTCTTTCAGCAGAGATGGAGAAGATGAAATTCGAGGGGAAGTTAGGTTATAAGAGTGCTCAAAATGCTGAAAACAGAGGCAACTTTAGAAGACCGAATAATACCCCTCAAATACTCCAAAGAGAGACTCGAATAAGAGATAGAGATGATCAGAAAATCCAAACCCCCCTCCAGAATAACCTCATTGCTGATGAGGAGGAAGAAGAGCTTGATCCCGAAATACATTATTTTGGAGACACCTCCCCTTTTCCCCATTTGACCCAATATGAATACGAGGAGTCCCTCATGGACAACCAAATAAATGAGCTGAGTAAAGGGGAGAAGACCAATAGTAGTCCCAATAAATATAACCTCAAGTCTAAGAAGAAAGAAGGGAAGTCTGACACCCCTGATCAGACTCCGAGAACAAAGAAGCCTGCTAAAGATGTAGCGAGAAATAACAAGGAAAGGAAAACATAGAATCCCTCACCAATGGCAAAAGGTCATGTCCCAGAAGTGAAAGAAATTCTGAAACCCCCCTCTTATTTTAGCTTTGAGTAGGAAATTCAAAAGATTAGGATCCCGGTACCCCTTTCAAAACTAGTCAAGCATGAAGATTTCAAAAAATCC
This sequence comes from Picea engelmannii, assembly GCA_009831015.1. Lineage (NCBI taxonomy): Eukaryota > Viridiplantae > Streptophyta > Pinopsida > Pinales > Pinaceae > Picea > Picea engelmannii. The sequence goes on along the minus strand of ML819063.1, from coordinate 47,387 downwards.
CTCTCTAAGTTGTTGCAGCCTGATCCATCTTGCCATTCCACAGACTCAATAAACCTCTAAGATGAAAACCCAACAATCATCTTAGGTCCTATGATAGAAGATAGAGAGGATTCGTCCCCTCCCTTCTACACCTCACTGAACATACATGATAAGGTGATGCATAATTGTTCGATGGATTAAGGGGCATCCCATAATCTCATGCCCAAAATTGTCATGGAAGAACTGGGATTAGAAATCACAAAAGCTTACCATGATTTGTATTCTTTTGACTCTAGGAAAGTGCAATGTCTGGGGGTCATCAAAGATTTGGTTGTGACCTTGTTTCAGCTACCCATGAAAAGTCTGGTCATGGACATCGTAGTAGCCGATGTTCCCCCCAAGTTTGGAATGTTGTTGTCAAGATCATGGATAAAAAGACTTGGGGGAACATTATAGATGGACCTCACATATGCTACTATTCATGTGTTTGGGGGGGAGCATAGAATATTGTACAGGGAAGCTCAGTTGGCCTACATTATTACTGATGAAGCAGACCCCACCAACCATCCTATCTTTGCACTTAGCACTGATTTGGGGTCTAGTTTGTTGCAGTTCACTGATGCTCCCGAACCACCTCTAAAACTCAGAAAACAGTTCATTGCTTTTCCTCAAGTTTCCCCTTCCATTAGCCCCATCTGGAAAATGTTTTTTGATGGAGCTTCAACTAGGGTGAGTGATGGTGTTGGAATAATCTTTATTTCTCCCGCTCAAGAGACCATACCTCTGTCCTACAAATTAGAATTTGAAACTACCAATATTGTGGCAGAGTATAGGGCTCTTATCTTGGGTTTGAGGGATGCAAAAGACATGGGGATTAAATAAATATCTCTGTTTGGGGATGCTGAGTTGGTTGTCAATTAGGTCAAAAATATTTACCAAGCCAAGCATCCTAGACTCAAATCTTACAGAAATGAAGTGTGGGATTTAATTGACAGTTTCTTCTTATCTTTCAACATTTCATTCATCTCGAGAAAAGAGAATACAATGGTTGATTCTTTGGCTATTTTAGCAAGCAACTTTAGAGTCCCTCTGCCACCTAAACTCAGGTATGATGTAGAGGTAAAATACAGACCCTCTATACCTGACAATGTCAGGCATTGGAAGGTGTTTGAGGATGATCTTGAGATCAAAAGGTTCCTTGAGACCGTTGATGAATTTTTTGCATTACACATGGATCAGGATCCTGATTATGAAAGTAACCCACATGTTGATGTATTTTTAAAGAAAAATGTTAATCATCACATTGTGCAGTTGCCTAACAATCACATTCCGAAGGGACTGGTCCCTTTGGAAAGCATATTTGATAGTAATAATGTGGCAGTAGAAGCTAAGAGGCCAATTGATGATGATGAGATATCTAAGTGCAACATTGGTATAGAGAAAGATCCTAAGTTTGTCAAGTTGTCAAGTAGTCTGTCAAGGGAGCAGAGGGCCGAATATACTGAGCTTTTAAAGCAATTTGCTGATATGTTTGCATGGACATATGAAGATCTCAAAACTTACGACAAAAACATTATTGAGCACAAGATCCCACTGAAGGAAGAAGCTAAGCCGTTTAGGCATAAATTGAGACAAATAAATCCTATGCTACTGCCTATCATGGAGAAGGAAGTGAAGAAGTTGTTGGATACCTAGATCATCGTGCCTTTAAGGTATTTAGAATGGGTAGCAAACTTGGTTCCAGTAAGAAAAAATAGTGGAGAAATCAGACTTTGTGTCGATTTCAGAAACTTGAATAGAAGCTCAAAGAAAGACAATTATCCCTTGCCAAAGATGGAACACATATTACAAAGGGTGACTGGTGCATCAAGGATGTTCATGATTGGTAGTTTTTCTGGGTACAATCAGATCTCTGTCTTGCCTAAAGACAGAGAAAAGACAACCTTCACCACTCCTTGGGGTACATTTATGTACGCTAAGATGCCCTTTGGATTGATGAACGCAGGGGTGAACTTTTAGCGAGCCATGGATATAACCTTTATTAGAGAGAGGGACAAGTTTGTGGTCATCTATCTGGATGATATTACAGTTTTCTCCAGGTCTGATAAAGAGCATCGAGATCATTTGAAAAGGGTTTTCTTGAAATGCAGAAAATTTGGCCTCTCCTTGAATCCCAAGAAATCATTGTTTGCCATGAAGGAGGGGAAATTACTGGAGCACATATTATGAGCTGAAGGAGTCAAGATTGATCCCAGTAGGGTAGAACCAATCCAAACCTTGTCACTCCCGAGATCCAGGAAAGAAGTCCAGTCTTTCTTGGGGAAAATTAACTTTCTGAGGAGGTGTGTTTCCAACTTTGTTGAAATGGTAAAGCTTATAACAGTCATGTTGAGGAAAGGGAATGAAGTTAAGTGGACTGTTGAGTCTTGAATTTCCTTTGATCAGATAAAGAAGGCCTTGACTGAACCACATGTGCTTATCAACCCTGGTTACTCAAAGGATTTTATCATTTTTTCATTTGCTTCAGTTGACACAGTGGCAGCTGTTTTATTGCAGAAGAATGTTGAAGGGTTGGAACAACCCATTTCCTTTTTCAGCCGGGCATTGAGAGATGCTAAAGTGAAATATGACATCATGGAAAAGCAGGCCTACACTTTGGTTAAAGCTCTCAAAGCTTTCAGAGTCTATGTGTTGCACTCAAAGGTCATCACATATGTCCCTTCAGCCTATGTGAAGGAAATTCTCATCCAACTAGACATAGACGGAAGAAGAGGCAGGTGGATTGCCAAGATCCTTGAATTTGATCTGGAGATCAAGTCCACTATATTGATCAAAGTTCAAGGTTTAGCCAAGTTGTTGGCTAAGGCTAATTGCAAAGCTTTGGGGGTAAATTTCATCAACACTTGCTTAGAAAATTAACAGTCTGAGTTGTCTGATACAAGTTCTCAAGTCGATCCTCCATTAGCAGGATGTCCTTGGTACAAGGACATCATTTTCTTTCTACATAATTTCTAACCTCCTGATGGCATGGAAAGGAATAAGGCCATAGATTTAAATCTCAAAGCAATTAAATATTGCCTCATTGATCAGGTCTTGTATTGGAAAGACCCTCTAGGAGTGATTTCAAGATGTTTAGGTCCACAGGAAGCACAAAAGATCATGTCTGATTTTCATGACAGCCTGTGTAGAGGACATCACTTCTAGAGAACAACGACCTACAAAATTCTCAGGGCTGGGTATTTCTAGCCTACTTTGTTCACTGATGTTTGCGCAAAAGTCAGAGCCTGTATCAAGTGTCATAAATTCTTAGAAAAGCAGCAGCTGAAGTCCCCGCCATTAAAGCCTGTGGTTGCTTCAAGGCCCTTTAAGCAACGGGGCTTAGATTTTATTGGGGAAATTCATCCTACATCCAACGGTCAACACAGATGGATCCTGACTGCCATAGATTATTTCACCAAGTGGATATAAGCTATCCCAACAAGGAGATGGGTATGAACATATATAGTCATCGAGTGTGTAAATAACTCAAATCTCAGTAATATCTTAAGTTGGAAGATGACCCATTATCCATTCTTACTGTAAATGTAATGTGGATATTGATATATATATTTGTGTGTGTGTGTGTGCACCTGTGTGTCGCCATGTTTGGATACCTGGAACAAAAGACTCCTCACGGGATAAGACGAAACAAAGGCACCCTGGGTAGAAAATGTTGGTTGTGGAGCCTGATTATCTCCTTGATTTATATGTAGGTATGCCTATCCCCCTTCTATTGGGGGCTCGAGGATGGAGCCCCATAGCGAAATGTTTTCTGGGAAAATTGCCTTGTAAAATATTGTAATTTCATAGTCAATCTGGAACGTTCATTATAAGGTTGCAAATCTGACAGTAGAAGTTACGTTATGGTTGTTTTCCTTGGAAGGCAACCCTCTTTTATGAGTAAACTGTATTACGGCTATGTATGAGTGTGATTATTGTATTATGAGAGAGAAGACTATGAGAAAAAGAAGAGGAAGTTACAACATGTGTGCTATAGGTTGTATCCCTTCATTTTGTTGGATAATAATGAAGGAAGGACCTGGAAATTTCTCTGGTGGATGTAGCCCACACTGGGTGAACCACGCATATCTGCATCTCTATTGTATTGTGTATCTTCTGTGTTTTATTTCTGCATTTGTCTTATTTTTTTTCTCCATGATCCTGTTTTTCTAACAGAAAATGGAATGCCTTGGACCTAAGCGAGAATCCTTGAAAAATCATAAGTCTTGGGAAGGACTAGAGAAAACCCTCGCAAAATTTGGCTAAGTCCTGGATCAGGCTGTTAAGCATGAGATAAAACCTTTGTTTTGCCTCAGAGGAATCCTAACTGTCGATTTGGCACGATGGTTAGATTTAGACCCTCTATCAGAGTGGGGACATGATTAAATCTTGATCATTGATTTGGCGAGAGAATATATCCCCACCATCCATTGTTGGGTGCCAATCAGAGTAAGTTGCAGAGATGGGCTCCGATAAGGAGACTTTGGGGAGAGATCTAGACCATTAATCAAAGCAAGGGTGAGATTTTATCTTGACCGTTGATCCGGTGAGATAAAATAATCTTAGTCGTTCTTCGGAGGACGTTGTTCGGGGCATGTTGCAAACCCAAAGGGGTTTCTCTCTGAAAGAAGAACTTTGTGGGATGATCAAGACCATTGATCAGCGAAAGGAAGATTATATCCCAGCTATTGGTTTTGAGCCATAAGCTCGCGGTTTGAGAAGGACCATATGCCCAATGATGACATGACCATTTACAATTGGCCCACGTGGCATACAGAGGTCAACCCACATGTCACGAGGGCATTGTGCCATGTGTCAAGTGGAATCAAGTTTTTAAGCATGACCTTGTGTTGGATTTTTTAGTGCCATGTGTCACGACGAGGTGGTAGGGCCACATGTCAAGACATGTGTCTTAATCCCCATCATTAGATCCCCATGAGAAGATCCCGACCATTCATCCCAGGGTACTAATTAGAGTGAATTACAGAGTGACACTCTGACTAAGGAACTATGGGGGAAGATCTAAGCCGTTAATCGGAGAGGGTCGTAGTGAAATGATAGTCATTGATCTATCACAGGTTCTACAAGGTTCTCCGATAGGAGAAACTCTGAGGGTAGACGGGGTCATCGATCTATTGATATGAAAGGAGCTCCGAGATGTAATTCTGACTGTTCATTTGTTCAGATCAAAGGAGCGTCGAGACGCAATCTAGACCGGTGATCCATTGGGATCAGAGAAGCTCTGAGAAGAGATCTTGGTCATCAAATCTGCCAAGATCACAAGGCGTCAACGTACGATCCAGATTGTTGATCCTTAGTCAAGGGCTCAGGAGGATGACATGGAGGATGCCATGTGTCGATCCTAGAAGCTACCACGTGGCATAGTTATTTGACACCTTTAGGTGATCCTTCCGTGAGAAATTTGAATGCCACATGTTAGGTGGTGATGGTGCCATGTGTCACGCAGAGATTACGCCATTTGTTAATTGGATTTGTCATATGTAGGTGAAAATACGAGAAGATCTGGTCCATTCATCAGATTTTAAAGATTGATAAGGTCGTGTGTCAGCCAAGAAGGTACACGACGACAAAGGCATTGACCACATGAGGAGAACCGTGGAATTGCCATTGGGCGAGAGGAATATATGTTGTTGATCTCCCCTGAGACTTGTCCAAAAGAGGAGTGAGGACAATGATGTCATGAATGATGTGGCATGCCATCAAGGCCGCCAGAGCATCCCTAAGACTACAAGTGTCAGTTGTTGATTGGTTGAAAAGGGTATGGAGAGGAAAGACAATGATAATCGTTGATCTTGTTGGAGAATTGACAAGGAGATATGGACCGTTGGATCCATATGTGTCTTCATCAGAAATATGGGAGGTTGGTAAGGTCACGTTCGACCAAGAAATGTCGATGACGATGGTAGTCGAGGTTAATGACAATAATTGATCGACGCAGGGATGAGGTGAAACCTCCACCGTAGATCTCGTGGGTCACATCCATGTACCATGTAAACCTTGGGACCTAGGTGTTAACCTTCATGCCAACTGATATCGTTGACGTACTCTGAATTGTAGAGATCAAGAGCTGAGTCTTGTATGATTTGGAGAAAGTGCACTTTGGTGTTTTGTCATCGGAAGTTTCGTTAATGGGAGTGAATTGCGGGATAAGAAGTTTCAACGACGAAAGGTGGGCCTAAGGATTGGACCCGTGAATCTAACGTGTCACTGCCATACTGGATGGCACGAGTAATAAGCTGCCACATGGTAGTGAGATGATTTTTGACCAATGAAGGGCTGGAAACTTTGAGATGCTATAACTTTTGAAGCTAAAATTGGATTTAACCATGGTTATAGTTGTTGTAAATATCTCGACAAGCATAAGATGATAGTATGCTTGGGAAGAGTTTTTGAGGCAGTCAAGGAAAGCAAAAAATTTAATGCCCCATCCCTTAAAAGGATATTTAAGGGGGTTGGGTGTGTTACATAGTGGTATCAGAGCAGACAAAAATACTTGGCCTGCTTGGACTCATGAAAGAATAGAATAAATTTTACTAGAAATCTTTTAACGTGGAGGGAATCCTACCCTACCCTATCGAATGACCAAAAAGGTCAATTTCCCAATACTATTGGTAGGGCGCTAGTCTCTTTCCCATAAAACCAATCCCTACGACCAAGTGCTTACTCCTTTGACCACTTTGCCACTTTTTACCAAGTGGTATTTCTCCTTAGCATAGTAGGAGGTCAAGAGGTAGCATTGAAACCACCCTCAAGAGTGTCATTGTGAATTTAGTAACCACTAGGTGTCCCTTAGTGGGATTTATGGTACCACTAGTGCAGGGTAACTCTATGTTAACTTTAGTGTAACTTAAGTGCACACCTTTGATATGAACCGTCGATCCTTACATGTGATCCACAATTATTTCCACAATGTATAAAGATGTGGATCGTTGATTCGATCATGATCAATGATCACAATTATATCTTACCTCGTCGATTATTTGATTAGGAATTCCACAATCCAATGATGGATCTTGATCGATATTGTGATCTAACGGTCCCTGAGTCACTGTTTTACCTAGCATTTGAAATTCAATGAATTCTTCATTGGGTAAACAAATAACAACCAAAGCTTAAGACTAATGATGCTCCCGCATCATTATTCGTGAAAGCTTATTTAAATTTTATTACTGAAAAGAGGGATGTGACATTATGTTGTTTTTACATGTTTAAATAGGAATTGTAAGTTGTTATATGCTAAATAATAACATTGAATTCATCTTATAGAATTTTATTTTATACGCGGTCCATGATCTAATGGATAATCAACTAATAAGAAATGTTGTTCTCAGCACTTAAACAGTCAGTGGACAACAAGGGAAAGTTGTAAGCGTAAAGGATGGTGACCTATCATGAAATGGAAGAAGGCTGCCATAACAGAGAAGAAGAGTCGGATGAAAGGAGAGTGGTAGAAACCCCTCAAGACTTGGCTAAAACTGTAAGAAGTCTCATGGTAGATTTACAAAGCTTTAAGACCAATAATGAGAGGCTTATGAAAGAACAAGAAAAGCAAACTGAAATAAATGTAGTATTGTTGCAAATCCTATTAGATATATAGAGGTAGTTGCAACAACGGCCAATAGCCAATAATATGGACAAACCTCAGCCTGAGAAAACTCAGAGTCTACCTGAGATACAAAGGCATGGTATTGAAAGAAACAATGCAAGAAGAAGCACTCCTAAGAAGGCCCAACATGGAGCTAAGAGGCATGCCAAAGCCAAAGACTCATATGAATAATCCTCTAACGAAGGAGCAGAAAGCTCCAAGGAACTTTCCAGCAGTGAGACTAGTTCACATCCTTAGAAGAAAAGAAAGCGGAGCAAGCACTCCAAGGGTGGTGATCATGAAGAATTTAAGAAAGCCAAACCACCAACTTTTGATGGGGAAATAAAAAAGAGGAAAGAAGCAGAAGCTTGGATACTTGGTCTAAAGAAGTACTTTAGAGTTCATGACTATTCTGAAAACTTGAAGGCCCAAACAACTATATTTAATTTGAATGGAAAGGCCTCTATATGGTGGGAGGACCTTAGAAATGTGAAGAGAATCCGTGAGAAGGAGTTGTCTTGGGGGAAATTTGAAAAATACTTCAAAAATAAGTACATGTTTTAAAGGTACTATGATGACAAGACTAAGGAGTTCTATGAACTCAAACTAGGATAGCTCACAATAGATGAATATATCAAC
>ML819063.1:9469-27557 GCA_009831015.1 Picea engelmannii | reverse complement strand
GGCTTGGGTTTAGGTCCTGCAGAGCGAACTAACGCTTTGAAGGCTTCCAAGGGATCCTCCTCAGTCTCGGCAGTCGGCATTGAAGCCATCTTGGCAGGGCGACGGCCACCGTAGGCTACCTCTGCTGCAGAACGCGTGCGCGCTGGAACCGCCGAATCGCGCCTTGGAAGCTGAGAGATGCTCCAGATCGCGTATTCACAGGAGGGCGTGCTGGGACCGTCAAGCCGCGACCTGTAAACTGAGGGAGACCAGATCGGCAGCTGCAAAGGGAGCGATGGCGGCTAGGGCTTGGACCCTAGCCGCATTGGCATTCTGGAGCGGTCCATGATCAGTATCAGCTCCCCTTTTTAATTATCCCATAAACTGGATTGGATTGTTAAGTCGGAGATAAAACCCTTGTTTTTTCCTTAGAGGAATTGTGAGTGTCGATTTGGCACGAAGGTTAGATCTGGACCCTCTATCAAAGTGGGGACCATATTAAATCTTGATCATTGATCTGGTGAGAGAACAAATTTTCACCGTCCATTGTAGGGTGCCAATTGGAGTAAGTCGCGGATATGGGCTCTGACGAGGAGACTCCCAGGAGAGATCTAGACTGTTAATCGAAGAAAGGGTGAGATTTGATCTTGATCGTCGATCCAGTGAGATAAAATAATCTTAGTCGTTCTTTGGAGGACGTCGCTTAGGGTAAGTTGTGGACCCGGAGGGGATGCACTCCGAAAGAAGAACTCCGAGGGATGATTAAGACCATAGATCAACTAAAGGAAGATCAGATCCTAGCCGTTGGTTTTGAGTCATAAGCTCATGGTTTGAGAAGGACCATATGTCCAACGATGACACAACCAATTGAAATTGGCCCACATGGCATATGGAGGTCAACCCACGTGTCACGAGGGTATTGTGCCACATGTCAAGTGGAATCAAGTTTTTAAGCATGACCTTGTGTTGCATCTTGAGTTCCATGTATCACGACTAGGTGGCAGGGCCACGTGTCAAGAAATGTGTCTTAATCCCCGTTGTTATATCTCCATGAGAAGATCTTGACCATTCATCGCAGGGTACCAATTAGAGTGAATTACAGAGTGACACTTCGATGAAGGAACTCTGAGGGAAGATCTGAGCCGTTAATCAGAGAGGGCCGTAGTGAAACGACAACCATTGATCTGTCATGGACTTTACATGGTTCTTCGACAAGAGAAACTCTGAGGGCAGATCAAGGTCGTCAATCTATCAAGATCAGAAGATCTTCGAGACACAATCCCGACCGTTGATCTATGGAGATAAAAGGGGCTCCGAGACCCAATCTTGATCATTGATCCGCTGGGATCGGAGAAGCTTTGAGAAGAGGTCTGAGCCGTCAAATATACCAAGATTAGAAGGCCTCGACGTATAGTCTTGATTGTTGATCCTTAGTCAAGGGCTCAAGAGGAGGATGTGGAGGATGCCATGTGTCGAGCCTAGAAGGTACCACATGGCATAGTGATTTGGCACCTTTAGGTGACCCTTCTGTGGGAAATTTGAATGCCACGTGTCAAGTGGCGATTGTGCCACATGTCACACAGAGATGACACCATGTGTCAAGAGGATTTGGCATATGTAGGTGAAAATCTGAGAAGATCTAGGTTGTTCGTCGAAGTTCAAAGATTGGCAAGGTCGTGTGTTAGCTAAGAAGGCCGATGACGATGAAGGCATCGATGACAAAATGAGAACCATTGATATGCCATTGGGAGAGAGGAATATCCGTTGTTGATCTCTCGTGAGATTTGTCCAAAAGAGGAGTGAGGACGATGATGTCATGAATGATGTGACATGCTAGCAAGGCCACTAGAGCGTCCCTAAGACAATAGGTGTTAGTTTTTGATTGGTTGACGAGGGTACGGAGAGGAAAGACAATGATAATTGATTATCTCGTTGGAGAATTGACGATGATATTTGGATTGTTGGATCCAGATGCACCATCGTCGGGAATATGGGAGGTTGGTAAGGCCACGTTCAAGCAAGAAATTCCAACGATGACAGAGTAATCGCCGACGATGATGGGAGTCAGGGTTAACGATAATCATTGATTAGCAAAGGGACAAGGTGAAACCTCCACAATAGATCTCATGGGTCGCATCCATGTAGTGTGTAAACCTTGGGAGATGGTCATTAAGCTTCACGCCAATTAATATCATCGACGTTCTCCAAATCGCAAAGATCAAGAGTTGAGAGCCGTAGGATTTAGGGAAAGTGCACTTTGGTGTATCGTCATCGAAAGCTTTGCTAATGGGAGTGAACTGCGGGATAGGAAGTCCCAACGATGAAAGGTGGGCCTAAGGATCAGACTCATGAATCTAACATGTCACTGCCATGCTGGTTGAAACGAGTAATAAGCTGCCACATGGACATCATGTGGTAGTGAGCTGACTGTTGACCAATGAAGGGATGTAAACTTTGAGAGGCGATAACTTTTGACCCTGAACTCAGATTTGGGCACAATTACAATCGTTGTAAAGCTCTCGACGAGCAAAAGATGATGGTATGCTCGGGAGGAGGATTTGAGATAGTTGAGGAAATAAAAAAAATTAATGCCCCATCCCTTAAAAGGATATTTAAGGGGGTTGGGTGTGTTACAAACACATTATCTAACTTACATTGGATCCATATTCAAATGTTGGGTTTGAATTGCTAAACCTATGATTCAAGCATAGATCTATGTGACAAATGCCTAAATTGGCATACTTTCAACACCCGTCTAATAACTTTTTGCTTACCATTCCATTGATCTCTTCCTTATGCAATTTTTCATCAAGGTACAAATCTTTCCCCATATGTCATTTATATGCTATTCTTGCATATTTATTAAAGGAACTTGCTACTTTCATGTACTACTATTGCTACACAGGAGTAATACAGTAGTTGCAACTCCTCACAGTGGCTACAATACCTCTTTGTTGCTACGATTTCAGGCACAATCCAACTACTGCAACTCCAAGTGCACTCTTTTTTGCTACGACTCCAGACAATGGCTGCAACTCCAAGTGCACTCTTTGTTTCTGCAACTTTGGACAATGGTTGCAACTCCAAGACCACTCCCCGTTGTTGTGACTTTGAGTGCACTATAGCTACGACTCTGAGTACAAAGTCCGCCAACACAACAATCAACACTAAAAACCATAGTTAGGAAATGATCTTCACATAAGAAGGCAACAAGAGGCAAGTAGACGACTAAAAGAGGAATCGATTTACCTACCAAGTCAGCACATGCCCGATCTTTACTAAAACTTGGAAAAATCAATGTAACCGGATGAATAACCAGATTGTCATGTATTTCCATTCGTCCCTTTGTCTAATTTTAGACATCAGTCATATTGTATAAGAACCTTAGCTTCCCCAAATGTGAGGGGGAGAAAAATTATTCTAGCGATAACATTCTACTATTATTGTAACTTTTAGACTTTTGCAATATAATTCAATTTCCTCTTCATGCTCGTGTAATGGTGTGCTATTTTGATTTCATAGCATAGTGCCTTGTCTAAGGGGGTAGGCCCTCTCATTAGCTAGGTACTCCCTACATATTAATAGTAGCATCTAGCATTTCAATTCTGTTCATTTTATTCCATAGTTGTTTTGTTTTTCTCAATTTCTTGCAATCCCAGATTCATAGAATAATTCATCGCAATTCAAGTGTGGTTGATATTTAGTTTCCTTATAATGTGAGTTTAAATTTGGTGTTAATATGAATTTCAAAAGTTGCAATCATATCCATTACTACAACTCCTGTTATTTGCATCACTGTAACCTTCACGTTGTAGTTATATGGCTACAACTCCAGATTGCAGAAACTCACTTCGTCCTGACTTCTGTGTTATAGCTCTGTTGTTGCAACTCACATCACTATAAATTCCTTCACATTAAAACGTCGTTGTTGTAATTTGCATTGCTGCAACTCACATTACTGTGATTTCTTTCATGTTCCATCTTCTGTTGCTGCAACTCACGTGGTTGCAACTCCGCTTGCAGTTGTACTTTATTTTGTTTGCTTCCTGATTTTTGATAGCTTTAGTCTTTAGCATTTTGGGATTGATATTATATTGAATTATTGTTGAATGTGTGAACACACAATTGTTAAAAAACATGATCATTATTATACTTAAGCAAGTCATCAGTACATCATAGCATAATTTTACCTTCTACAAGTGTGATTTAAATTTTGCAGGTGTAATTTTACTTTCCACAAGTGTGAATTAAATTTCACAAGTGTGATTTACTTTATGCAAGATCAATTTAAATTTCAGTAAGTGTGATTTACTTTATGCAAGCATGATTTAAATTTCGCAAGTGTGATTTAAATTCCAACAAATGTGATATACTTTCTGCAAGTGTGATTTAAATTCCACAAGTGTGACTTTTCTTTCTTACAAGTGTGATATATACTTTTTCCACAACTCATGGAATACTATAGTTTGGTGACTTAATTAAGTATCTTGAAACCATGATTTGTGACATTAAAAGTACTACAACTCTTAGTAAAAACAACACTACTCTTACATATACGATGCACTACAGTTCGTAAGTAAGATACCACCTCATATTGATAATTAAATGTACAACTCTTGAGTTGCTCGCTAAGTTAATTAGGAAGTAATTGAAAAGTTTGTCATTTTTGGCACAGTTGTCGAGGAACTGTCAAAATAAGTAGTTTTTGAGTAAGTTGTGTGAATTTCCATTTTAAGTGCTATGATTTCTTTTCAACAATTCGTTGAATTTTTTTCTAGTCTTTTCTATGAGCAGAGTTAGAGATCAACAAGGTAGATTTATTAATTCTTCCAAAAACTCTCGAAAATCTAACAATGTAGGTCAATCACAAGAGGGAAAGGAGGTAAATCAACCAAATTACTTATCACCTAGAAAAAGTTTTCTTTCCAAGAAAAATCCCGAAGCATCTCCTCAAGAATCAGAAATTGTACAAGGATCTCTGCACATAGAGGATCCGTTCTCAAAAGAACGGATCACCGAACAATCACTCTGGAGAGTTCCTATTTCCTGAGGCACATTTAGAAACAAAGGACAAACCTTGGAAATAAATGGCACACAATATTGTTAAGGAGGAACCCTCGACTTTCAGATTTCCAATCAAAGAAACAGATGAGGAGAGCAAGATGAAGAATATCCCTCATTCATCCTTGCCAAACTTTCATGGGTTATCTAAAGAAGATCCTGATACATTCCTCTTTGAGTTCATTGTACTTTGTAGAAGCTACGACTATGTGCCAGATGCCCAGAAACTGTAAATTTTTACGGCCACACTTAAGAGCGTTACACTACAATGGTTCATGGGTCTTGGAAAAGATAAAATCCGCTCATGGGGCCAAATAATGAAGAAATTTCTAGACAAGTACCAATACTACTGCAAAGATAAAGAAAGAAGAGAGGAAGTCTTTAGGATGATGCAACATGAAGATGAGACACTCAAAGATTATGTTGAACAGTTCACCTAGAACATATAGAGGGCAAAGAAAAGAGATTTGGCTCCTGAGACATGACGTGTCTTATTTCTAAGAGGAATCCAATATTATTGTATATAACTCCTCAACCTAATGGGCAGGGGATATGTTTTCTTAGTTAGACTACGACATTATCTTGGAACTTTGTTGTAAGTATTCCAGAGGGACATCATAAATGGGCAAAGGACCAAGAGATATACTAGCAAGAATGGAAAAAAATATTGGAAGTGGAGTCACGAGAGGATAAATCGAGAACATGTTAGAAGAATTCAAGACAGACATACTTATTTCCTTGAGCTGCAACTGGATACACTGCAGATGAAGAACAAGAAGGAGGAGACAAAACAAGCTTTGAATATCTTTTGCCCGAAATGTAGAACAAAGAACCCATGGAAAGAATGTTCATTAGATCAATTCAAGGTTTGTGGAATATGCAACGAGGACCATGCTACTCATAAATTTCCATCCTTACCAGGATTAAAATTTATCTACTAGAAAGCCAAAGAACGAGAATAATTATGCTATGTCTCTTAGAAGCGACCCTGGCAGCCCAAACCTCAAGGTATAGTCCAAGATCAATCTCAATATTTCAATTCATATTGGACTAACCCTTTCATGCAATATGATTCTCAACCATGGGGTATGCCAACAAAACAATGGGTAGCTCCTCGTCCTCCAAACTAGTTATGGAAATAGGGATGGAGAAACCCTACTATAAGAGTACCTCAACAACCTATGACATAACCACCCATGCAACTCCTTCCTCCTCCCTAGATGCATGCATCCACATCCGCTCCTCCTAGACCACAGCTACCTGCACAACCCATACCTAAACTGAAAAATGGAAGGTCGGGCCGACCAACATAAGCTGTTGGACTTGCGACCTATCCAACTTGTTCCATTTCTTCCTTGGAATGCAATGATATTCACCTCCGATTCAAAAAAACAATAATCAAGGACCAACCTATTATTAATATTGAAGATTTGAATGAGGATGTCCGAAATGAAGAATTGGAACCAAAACAATCTCAAGAACCTTCGAAAGCTGAGAATGCCCACCTTGAACTTCAAAACTCACCCTATCCAGAAAGCCTAAACTTAGAAAAGCCTTATACTCAACTTGAATTTGACTTCCCAGGAGAACTGAAAAATGTCTCTGTCAAAATATCGCTATTTCAATCCATCAAGGATGTGCCCATATATTCAAAAGTGGCATGGGAACTTTGCTTAAGGAAACCCGGTAGGAAACGAAAGGATCCCCAAACCATTCATGTCATGGGAAAACTGCAATATTTAATGATGGGGGCAGTTCTTGCAGCTAAATAGTCTAACCTTGGCAGTCTAGTCGTTAATGTGCAGATCAACAATACACTTATTAGTAACACATTAATTGACCTAGGGGTTGCCATAAATGTTATGACATGCGAGACTATGCAATCCTTAGATCTTACAGGCCTTAGCAAAACCCCAATTGTACTTCAACTTGCTGATAGATCAACCATTAAACTAGAGGGCATCTTAGAAGATGTAGTGATCTCTTTGGATTCATGGAATATCCCATTGACTTCATGATCCTACAACATAAAACTTTATGGGAGGGTATCCTCTAATCCTAGGACAACATGGGCTGGCCACTACCAATTCCTACATGGGTTATAGATCAAGCAACATGACCATCTCCCACAGGACATCCACAAAACAATTAACCCTCTACCCTCCCGCTAAACCCAACATTTACTTAGAAACACCACTTTGGGTCCTCAAGTCCTCTCCATAGATCAATACATCAAGTCCTCTCCATAGATCAATGTAAATGTGTCGAAGCTAGACATAATAGATCTAGCTAGAAAATACTACACACATTTGCAGAGAGAAATTGAGAAAGAAGAAGGAGAGAAAGAATAAAAGAATTCTAATTAATTGTAATGAATAATGAATAATTTACACATGATATACTCTGTATAAATAAATGAGTACACACTAGAGGAGAACCAATGCGCCATAGTGGTGGTCTAGAGTGATCTGGACACACACCAACAGTTACGGGAGTGAATTGTCACCTAGTCTAGTCTCTCAGGCAGGTATGGGAGTGAACTGCCACCTAACTGAGTTAACTAGTCAACTAGTCTTCAGTTAACTGACTGAACATAGAGTAGTGAGGAGTAGATCAGGGAATCAAGGGTAATGCGCTAGTCTGGTGATGATCCCAAGGCAAGTGCGCATTAGATGGTGATGATCCCAATGTTGCATGGTCACAAAACCAATGCAACATCTAAACTCAACTCAACTAGTCAAACTGAAGTGTCAACTGAAAGAGAATAATCTCCAGGTGGAATATTCTCCCCTAAAATATAGGAGACCGGATAATGACTAATTATGACTAACAAACAAGGAAAAACCTTAGGAAAAATAAATCCTAGGTGTGTGTGAAGTAACTCCAACACCCCCCTGAACATCACTATGGTGAAAATAAAGAATGGGTCCCGACAACCAGGCCATGTTAGGTACCCAAATACAAAAGATACACTGAAATAAAGTGAGGAATGAGGAAAAACCTCATGGGACCCCCCCCCCTCAAGGTACAATGTATGTAAAAAGAAGAGCTACAACTGCTAGGCAACTGTTTCCTTCACTCCAAGACGACTTCACAGAGAATGGAACTTTTGCTTAGTGAAGGTCTTGGTGAAGATGTCTACCGTCTGTTCTACTGAAGGATAAAACTGTAGGTTGATGATCCCCTCGTGTACTAAGTCCCGGTTGTAGTGCATGTGGATCTCAATGTGCTTCGTCCACTGCCTATGAACTGGATCTTTGCAAAACTTCAGAGTGCTCTAGTTTTCACAGCAGATGACGATCAATTGATGAAGCTAAATGCCCAACTCAGTGAGAAAATGTTGTAGCCACATAGCATGAATGGTTATGTTGACTACCCATCTGTACTCTGCCTCGACTGAAGATAGAGAAATGGCGGCTTGCTTCTTGCTTGACCAACAGATAGGCCCGAAACCAAGACTGAGTGAGTAACCAGATGTGGACTTGCGATCAATGCTATTTCCAACCGAGTCAAAATCAGTAAATTCGATGAGATATAATGTAGAGTCTATTGCATAATGAATCCCAAAGGTGGTGGAGCCCTGTACATATCAAAGGATACACATTACAACCTTTCAATGTAGCTCATGTGGCTCCTACATGAACCTGGAAACTACACCAATTGCATATGAGAGGTATGGTATGGAGTGTGTGAGATACAACAAGCTCCCCACTAGCTATCTGTACAATGTGATATCAACTAGTGGAGTCTCCCCTCCATCCTCAAGTTTGACTTCTGATAGGAAAGGAGTCGGAGCAGACTTGCAGTTTGTCATGTGAAATCTCTCAAGGAGATCTCGTGCATACTTGGCCTGAGATAGTTTGATGCCTGATGCATCCTGACTGATCTTGAGTCCAAGGAAGAAGTGTAGTGGACCCATGTCTGTCATCAAAAACCTATCATGTAAAATCCTCTTGACTGCAACAATCGCTGAAGTTGAGCAACTGGTGATCAACAAATCATCAACATACATAACTAAAAGTAGAAGTGATTCAGTCGTCCTGAGCATGTAGACATTTGAGTATGATTTACAACATACAAAGTTCTGTGACAGTAGGTAGGAGCCCATCTTGGCATACCATGCCCTCAGAGCCTGCTTGAGGCCATAAAGTGACTTCTTCAGGCGACAGACCAAAGATGAGTCCTGCATAAATCCCTGGGGCTGCTCCATATAGATCTCCTCAGAGAGATCACCTTGAAGAAATGCATTCTTCACATCCATGTGATGGACTTCCCATCCCTTGGATGTCGCAATGGCAAGTGCCAATCATATGGAATCCATCTTCACTACTGAAGCAAAGCTCTCATCATAGTCAATACCATTAACCTACTGAAAGCCTTTGGCGACAATCCTGGCTTTGTATCTGCTAATCTGTCCATCCACTGCGCTCTTAGTCTTGTAGACCCATCTGCATCTGACAAGTTTCCTCCCAGAAGGAAGAGGAACCAGATCCCAAGTCTGGTTCTTGAGGAGGGAGTTGTACTCCTCCTGCATGGCGGATTCCCAAAAGGGATTTCTGGCAGCCTCGCCATAAGAATGTGGATCTGAAGACTAAACTAGGAAAACATGTTTGGAGGGCAATGGTTCAATGGCAGTGAGTGCAAAAAGAGGCTCCTAAAAATCAGATTGAGTCCTCCTAGTATCGACTGGATCACCAACGAGATCCCCTGCATCCTGAAGAGTAGTCTGTGCCCACTTGGGCCTCTACTTTGGCTCTGAAACTGCATCTGGATGCTTTGACTCTGCATCTGACTGTGTCGACTCTAAATCTAAAACATCTGAGTTCTATGAATTAGAACTCTCATTTGAAAACGAGTCGGCATGTGCATGCTCATCATCTCGAACATGTGGAAGAATGAAGGTCTCTGCATGCAGCCGCTAAGGTGCATGCGAGACACTTTCCTCGAATTGGACACTACGCTTAATGATGAGTCGATTTGAGGAAAGACCAATAAGCCTATATCCCTTCACACCGTCAGGGTATCCAACAAAAATACAATCAGTGCTCTGTGGATCAAGTGCCTTCCTCTTTTCAAAGGGAATCCAGACCCATGCACGTGAATCGAAAATGCGAAAGTGGGTCACTTATGGTTTGAGGCCGCTCCAAGCCTCGTAGGGTGTCTTATTCTTAATAGATCTATGGGGAGATCTGTTTTGGATGGATGTTGCACAATTAAGTGCTTCGGCCCATAGTCTCTATGGAAGTGACTTTGAATGCAACATGCAACATGCCATCTCCTTTTGAGATATGTTTTTCTGCTCAACAACTTCGTTTTGCCGCGGAGTATAGGGAAATGTGTGCTGCAACTAAATCCCTGCCTCATGGCAAAGATCACAGATCTCATGATTGACATACTCTCCCTCGTTATCAGTTCGAAGGGCTTTGATCTTCTTTCCGGATTGTGTCTCAACCAGGGCTTTGAAATATTTGAGGTGTTGAAAGACCTCGGATTTTTGCCTGAGAAAGTAGATCCATGTAAAACGTGAGAAATCATCAACAAAAATGAGAACAAACCTCGCTTTTATGATCGATGGATGTGGAAAAGGACCCATGAGGTCATTGTGGATCAGATCTAAAGGTGCAGAGGTTCTCTGAGACTTTCCTTTTTCGAATTTCTCTTGAGGGTGTTTTCCGAGAACACATCCTTCATATACTCCCTTGGAGAAATGGATGTCTGGTAGACCATCAACCAATATTTGCTTGCTAAGTTGTTGCAAGTATCTGAAATTCAAATGTCCAAACCTTTCGTGCCATATCCTACTACTTTCATCATCATGAGTAAGCAGTAAAGCAGGATCAGATTCAATGAATTCAGAAAATGTATGCAATCCTGACTGATGATTTACCTCACCGGTAGAAACCCTGGAGTTGGTTTGCATGTTGTAGATGTCCAAGAAATTTGGTGTGAATATGAATTTATTTTCAGTGCCGAAATTCGTCATCTGATACATGGAGAGAAGGTTGTTGGAAAGTTTGGGAACATGCAACACATTCTCGAAGCTTCCGTTGGTGAGTTCAATCCTTCCTTTTCCAATGAATTCGATAGAAGAGTTGTCCCCCATCAGAATAGGAGGACCTTTGCATGCATCCAATGAAGAATATACTGCTTTTGAGGCATCCATGTGATGTAATGCTCTTGAATCAATGATCTAAGCATCGGGAGAGGAGTTGATGGCAATCAAGGCATGGCTAGAATTACCTTTCTTGGAGTTTTGATCTTCTGGCTTCTTCTTCTTGGCACCCTCAGGGATGTGATATCCAATTTTGTTTTGCTGAAGTTTTTGAGACATCAGATCTATTTTTTTTTGCATGCATGTGGATTCTGGATGGAATCCTTTGTGACAGTACATGCATTTCTCCCCTTTTCTTCCCTTTTCCCCTTTGGATCCGGAGGCATCGATGAAGGGTTTTGTGTACCCTTCCTTCTTTGAATGTGCATGAGCTTTCCTTTTGTCTTTATCTTTATATTTATGATATTTGTGGCTGCCATATTTCATAGTGAGTGCATGCGTCTTTGGGCCTTTGATTTTTCCCATGTTGATGAGCTTGGTTTGCTCTTGTGTCGGGGCTTCGATAAATTCATCAAGAGAAGGCATCTTCCAGGTGGCTCCAGAGGCAAATATAGCAGAATGGAATGTGGATACGAATACAGATAATTCAGGACCAAGATTGGAGAGAATGGTGAGAACCATTTGTTTCTCCTTCTTCGACTTATCAACCTCGCAAGCTTTGAGTTGAGACAGTAAATCCTTGAATTTTGTAAAGAAATCTTGGATATTGTCGAAGCTTTTTGGATCCAATGTGAGCAGTTCCACCTCCAACATGTGTCCCCTCATCTCATCTTGTTTGCCAAAGATCCCTTCCAAGGTGGTCCAGGCTTAATTGGGAGTCTTACATGAAGATATGTGAAAAAGGAGATTGAGAGAAATAAGACTGCAAATTGTTCCGAGTGCCTCATCCATGCAATTTAAATACTTGGATTTTTATATGGCTGATGTTAGTTCTGTATTTGTATTCAAGGTTAACCTGTACAACCCTCTGGTTTAGAGATGTATGACTATTTTCTCCTTCCATGCAAAGGAGTTGTAAGGTGTAAGAATGAATTCTTTTTGGAAATCCATCTTTCCGCTATCTTCAATCTTTTGTACCTGCAAATTTTTTTGGTGTAGCTTTTGCTTAGCAGTTCGTCGGCTTTGATACCATGTAAATGTGTTGAACCTACACATAATAGATCTAGTTAGAAAATACTGCACACATTTGCAGAGAGAAATTGAGAGAGAAGAAGAAGGAGAGAAAGAATAGAAGAATTCTCATTAACCGTAATGCATAATGAATAATTTACACATGATATACTTTGTATAACTCAATGAGTGTGCACTGGAAGAGAACCAATGTGCCATAGTAGTGGTCTATAGTGATTTGGACACACACCAATAGTTATGGGAGTGAACTGCCACCTAGTCTAGTCTCTCAAGCAGTTACGGGAGTGAACTACCACCTAATTGAGTTAACTAGTCAACTAGTCTTCAGTTAACTGACTGAACATAGAGTAGTGAGGAGTAGATCAGGGAATAAAGGGTAATGCACCAGTCTGGTGATGATCCCAAGGCAAGTGTGCATTAGCTGGTGATGATCCCAATGTTGCATGGTGACAAAACCAATGCAACATCTAAACTCAACTCAACTAGTCAAACTGAAGTGTCAACTGAAAGAGAATATTCTCCAGGTGGAATATTCTCCCCTAAAATATAGGAGACTGGATAATGACTAATTATGACTAATAAATAGGGAAAAACCTTAGGAAAAAGAAATCCTAGTGGAAGTAACTCCAACAATCAATACCTAGTCATAAGAGATAAAAGAGAGGATGAAGAAATCAACAATTTTATAGCCTCCTTCTCTTCCTCAGGAAACACACATATTCTCGAGCATGTTATTCAACCAGAAACTCAAGTTTCTTTAGCCTCAAAAAAAATCTTACCCATCGAACATGAATCCCCACCAGAAAAAGATCAAGGATCCCTTATAGAAACCATAGAAATCGGCCCAGGGAAAACCTTAAAAATCAACCAAGGACCAATCGGACAACAAAAGGAGCGAATGGTTAAAGTTCTACAAAGGTATGGTGATGCCTTCACCTCAGATTACTCTGACATGAATGGAATTCATCCCGACCTATGCACAAATCACATATATATTAAGGAAGGATCCAAAGCCACCTGCCAACCCCAACATCGGATGAACTCAACACTGAAAGACATAGTTAAAGAAGAGCTACAAAAATTGCTTATGACTAACTTCGTCTATTTGATTTTTGATAGCTAGTGGTTCTCCCCCTTGTCACGGTACCAAATAAAAACAATAAATGGAGAATTTGTGTCGACTATAGAGAACTCAATAAAGAAACACATAAAGACCACTTCCCATTTCCTTTTATCGACCAGGCCTTGGACACGTTAGCAAGGAATACATACTTTTCTTTCCTCGATGAATTCAGTGGATATAACCATATCCAAATCACACTTGAAGACCAAGAGAAAACAACGTTCACCTATCGTTGGGGGACATTCACTTACCTTGTTCTACCATTTGGGTTATGGAATTCCCCCACCACCTTTCAACGAGTTGTTACAGGTATATTCTTTGATCTAATTCATGATTGCGTGGAAATATATATGGACAATTTCACAACATATGGGGACAAATTTGATGAGGCATTAGCCAATCTGGAGAAAACACTAATAAGGTGCAAAGAGTCAAATTTTGCCATCAGTAATGAAAATGTTTAATGATGGCAACTGATGGAATTGTATTAGGACATCACATCTCGAAAAAAGGTATCCAATTCGATCCAGAAAAAGTAAAGATAATATTAAATTTTCCAACTCCAACTTCGCAAAAGTAGGTACAAAGTTTCTTAGGATATGCTGGTTATTATCGTAGATTCATTGAAATTTTTTCACACATTGCTCGCCCATTATTTACTTTACTTAACAAATAAGAGTTTTCATGGACATAGACATGCCAACACTTGCTTGATGAATTGAAAATCAAATTGTCCGAAGCTCATGTTCTACGAAGACCTGATTGGTCCCTCACATTCCACATCTCCACGGATGCATCAGACATCACCGTTGGAGCCGTTCTCGGACAACTAGAAGGAAATGACCCATATGCAATTTAATATGTTGGTAAGAATATCTAACCTACATAATTGAATTATACGGTAACTAAGAAAGAGTTTCTTGTTATTATTCTTGCACTAAACAAGTTTAGGCACTACATTACTGGATATTCCGTAGTTTTGCATACTGATCATGCTTCTATTCAATATTTGATAAACAAACCAATCACAATGGCAGGGTCACTAGATGGTTGCTTTTATTGCAAGAATGTGATATCACCATCCTATATAAACTAGGAAAAGATAATGTAGTTGTTGACATTCTTTCTAGAACAATATCCATTGATAATGAACCTCCAGTAGAAGGTTACTTTCTAGACGAAAATCTCTTTGCAATATCTACTAACTCACCTTAGTTTGTAGATATTGCTAATTTTTCAGTTGCAGGAAAGCTTCCACATCATCTGACTCCTAAAGAACGACAAAGTATAGTCGGGAAAAGCAAAAGATTTTCATGGATTGATGGTTGTCTCTTCTACATTGGGCATGATTTGATTATCAGAATATGTGTACAAGAGGACGAAGTCCATGCGATACTAAAAGTTTGTTATGATGGGTCCTGTGAGGGCCATTTTGCAGATAAAAGGACTGGGTACAAGGCACTCCATCAGGGGTATTATTGGCCCACACTTTTCAAAGATGCCAAAGAGTATGCGAAGAGGTGCGACAACTGTCAATGCATGGGTAGACCCATACAAACATATGAAATGCTGCTACATCCACATATGATGTTAGAAACTTTTGACAAATGGGCCATTGATTTTGTTGGACCAATAAATGCCTCTTCTCGTTGACACTCCTACATCCTCGTCTGCACAAACTATGTTACCAAATGGATGGAGGCAAAGACACTTCTGGCAGCAACCGAACATGTAGTAGTAGAGTTTCTCTATGAAGATATATTTGTAAGGTTTGGAAACCACAAGAGATAGTGACGACATAGGAACTCATTTCACATCACAACTTGTCAAAGATCTGATGGACAACTATAAAATCAAGCACAGAGTAACCACACCATATCACCCACAGACAAATGAACAAGTAGAGGGGACTAATAAGATCCCTGAGGCCATCATCACTAAAACCGTCAGATTACATCTCAAGGATTTGGCCGATAGAATCCCCGAAGCTTTATGGGCCTGCAGGATGCACACCTTATGAGTTAGTATATGGAAAAGAGTACTACTGCCCATTGTGATAGAAATCCAGGCACGTAGGGCAACAATACATCTTGGTTTGGACCTATCAGAGGCTCAGAAAAAAAAGATTCTTTTCAATCAATGGGTTCGATGAACTATGACAAGATGCCCTACACCAAGCCATAATGATTCAACATCAAAGGGCCATATGGCATGATACGTTTATCAATAAAAAAAATTCAAAGCTGAAGACTGGCCATTATTATTTAGTTCCAGGTTCAAGGACTTCAAAGGAAATTTTCACACTAGATGGCTCAGTCCATACGAGATTGATACAGTATATGACAGTGGGGCCATCAAACTACGAACCATAGATGAAGACATAATTCATACAATGACTAATGGACATAGAATTCACTTATATCATCGACCCTGATCAAAGGAAGGCTTTTTTAGGAAGATTGCAAATGGATGGCCCGATAGTGATTTGGAAGTTGTTCAGGAAGAACGAGTCACGACTGGATAATTTATGTTACACTTAAAAAACAAAGAATAGCCTAGTTGGAGCATTAAAAAAAAAATTTGAATTAAACAAGAAGGGCACTTTACAGTTTCATGATGGTTATGTTAGGATCCTTCTTAACAAATTATAATAAAGCCTTGATTTTTTTTTCTAATATTTGTTTTTTTAGGATATACAAGAGAGAACAATGTTGTTGCAATTCTTGTTGTCGCAATTCCCTTAGTTGCAATTGTGTTGCAACTCCCGTGACTACAATTCCTATTGCTGCAATTGTTGTGGTTGCAATTCCCATTGTTGTAACTCCCTTTGCCACAACTATCCTTGTTGCTACAAATATTATCATTGCTCAACCTCCCTTACCATTTCCGTTGTCATAACTCCACTTGCAGGTTTGCTTCATTTCCCAAACCTCTCCCCTCTCATTTCTGTCATTGCAGCTTCGTTGCTGCAACTCCGCTTGCATCTTTACTTTATTTTCACAGTTCTCTCCCACACTTTTTATATGCTTCAATGATGTTGCAATTCTCGTCTACACAACTGAGGTGACAACTCCCATTTGTTGTAGCTTTGTCGCCACAACTCTCATTACTGTGACTCCACTTGCAACTTGCACTTTGTCAGCATCACTGTTACTGCACTTCTGGTCAACAAAACGAGCAATGGCGATGTTGCAATTCCTGTTACGACCATTCACGTGACTTTTCTTTCCACCGCCACAACTCCATCAACATCATGCTCATATCGCCACATGAGGTAAGGACAAGACATGTATGAGCTCCAATAGGAATGTGTAATGAGTAGTTTTAAATGACATAATTTCTATTATCATTCCGCTAACCCCCACCTTACACCATCATTACCAAATATGGTGACATTGCACTCTCATTACCATATTCACCATCGTTATTGCCGCAATTAAAATTTCCCCACCTGATTAGCACTTGTCTCTCGTGCAAACACAAGAAATAAGAGCTAACATGAAGAAGGAACCATGGGGGAATCATTGATACATAAAGGACATATAAAAGCATTGTTGCTTGAGGCTTATGATAACATTAGAGAAAATTTGGAACAAGACGGGTAGACGAAATACGTGCTACACCTACATGGATACAATGATAAAATAGCTATGGAATTCACCTTGAATTATAGAGCTGAGCACTCCACGATAACAGGTACTCAGGTCGATGTCATCGAAGAGGCACTGGAATAATTCATCGATTTACCAAGGTCAACCGAAAGATGGTACACCAGAAGGACTTCACAACCTGAAATTCTAAGGCAATTCCTTAAACCTGGAGAGGATTTAGGAAAGAAAGGTACAAGATTCGAGTGTTGGTATTTGCCACACCCCTGACAAGATGTGGCTATATTCGTACAATGATATTTCACCTGTGAAGGTCGCTATGGTACTATATATGTCCAACCTATCAGGCTACTCGATCATCTCTGACAAAATCGACCAATTAACATGCCATACTTCTTGTCCAAAACGTTGCAGATGATGGAAACACTCTTCCAATGATCCAGATTTATGAGCAGAACAAAATGAAACATAGATCTATAAAATTAACACATATATACAAAGAACAATAATAGAGATACACTGAAACTTAACTTCTATTCAATAAAGAAATCTGTTGAAACTATAAAATGCAAAATGAAACAATCTTGCTCGAATGGTGGTAGCTAATCTCTGAAAAAGAGATGCGGCGGCTACACGCATTTGCCTGAGCACATTACAATGAGGCCTCTAGGCATTTTTAGCATCAAGAAGTGATTAAAAAACCCTAGATATCCAAATACCTAACTGATGCAGGAGCATCACCATCAACATTCAATGAAACCAAGTGGAGGACAACTCAACATCCAGCGCGCCCATTCAAATTGGTTTTGGATTCCAGGGAGAACACATCACTTTAATGTTTTGATAATATTGTAATTAAAGGCCCGTAAGATTTTGAGGCATGAACCATTGTAAACAATATAGGAGTTTGTAATTTATTTAATGCCAAAGAATTGTATAGATTTGGAGCATTGACTCATATTTATATTGTAAATGCTTATTTATTTGTAATAAGCTTAGTGGTAGAATGTGTTAGCACATAGAATTGTAGGGGTCAAAATGAGTCACACCTTTGATTTTTACATTTTTTACCTT
>ML819062.1:104853-123792 GCA_009831015.1 Picea engelmannii | reverse complement strand
CTTTTCAGCTACATGGTTCATTCAATGATTCTTTCTCATACCTTTCCCTTCATCACATCATCATCAACCTTGGTTTTTTCTCGGCTTACCCATAACCATGCTTTGGGTTTTCTCGGATTACCCTCAACCATGCATCAGGTTTTCTTGGATTACCTGTAACCATGCTTTGGGTTTTCTCGGATTACCTTCAACCATGCACTCTCAAGTGGTTTTGACCACAAACCACTCTTTACATAGTGATTTTTAGATCACCACAAAATTTTTACATTAGGGTGTATACAATGTCTAGGTACATAACCTATACCAGGTACATGTTTAAGTATTCTTTAGGACCACTACATAAAAATATCATAGAATTTCTTTCAATTACATGTGTGACTCACATTATAATATGGTGATGAATCTATTTTATTTCAGACAACTTGAATGACATAACTATGCACACCTTCAAACCGAAAAATATCAAAAGAAATACTTGTTAAATCACAATTCAATATGACTTTTCTCACTTAGATTGGAGGTTGTTTGAGTCCAATGGAATGGGCACGTACACCTCACTTTGCTATAACACCTCCATGCAGTGGGCCAAGAGCTTAGAATTTCAATTATGACCTTCTAACAGACACTGACTTCAATATATTTCCGCATCAAATCATTTTTGTTTGAGTAATGATCCCCCACCACAGGTGAAGAATATTGTAACTGCCAACTTATCATGGAAGCTGTACCAACTTATCATGGAAGCTGCTCCACACAGACCATATCTTCACAGTGTTGCTATCTCTTATTGGCAACAATGATTCCTCATCTCACAAGAAATCATAGCTTCCACACACACCCTATTGGAGCAACCACAAACATTACAAAAAATATCTAGAACTAATCTCAGTGGACTAGGTTCAGTTCTAGTCGATCTACACTCTTTGCAGACCAGTGCAAACTCCTTGCAAATAAATACAACTCACAATTTAAATATTGAAACACAATGAATCTAGATCTGATTCGGTAAATTCATGTTAGTGTCTCGCCGAATCGACAAGGGAGAATTCGATACAGAAGTGGCGAGTACACTAATTTCGATGATAGTTCAAAATTGTTGAGATTTGGGCACCTTGGGAAGTGGTCCCCATGTGATTATGAGTCTCTAAGCACAAAGGGGGAAGACTATTACCCTTGTAATTTACTTTATGATTCTAATTTCACTTTGAATTAGGAGATTTAAGTCAAAAGTGAAATATGTCACTTAAGCATTAAAGTGACAATTAATTCACAATGTGGGTGAATTAATAGACATATAGTAACCAAGGAAAGTGGGTTTCCTTAGTGAGATTTTTGGATGAGATCTCACCCATTGATTAGACTTGGCTAGATTGGATCTAGGACATTGATCTTTTAGTGCTTAGCCAAAGGAGGCTAAAGGAGGGAAAATGTATTTTTCAGATTCATTCTTCACTTGTGAGTTTTGGAGAAGATGAGGGCCACATTTCTCAAGGATAGGAGGTCGCACTTGATGAGGGTTTGAGTAGAAACCCTTGTTGGCTTGAGGAAAAATAATTGTTTGGGTTGAGATTGCATAGAGAGGTTATCCATGGAGGTTTAGCTATATATCCTTTGAGGGTGCATGCTACATGGAGGAGAGGCACATTTACTAGAGGAGGCACATTGTATTCCTTGTTATGCTAACCTGGAGAGAACTAGAGGGAGCCTTGAGATGAGGTATGTTGCATGAGAAGGCTAGAGGAGGGGCGCTTTCTTTCATGGAGGGAAGCATTAAGTTCTTATCCTTATTTATCTAGTGGGGAGCTTTCAGATATGAGGAGGGCACACTTGAGGAGGAGGGAACATCATTAGTGGGGAGAACTTTCACCTGTCAGATTGCAGTGAGGTTTGTTTCATAGGGAGGCTACTCATCATTTCATGATTACTATGGAGGGGTTTCCAGATCAGAGCTTCCAGTTGCCATCTGCAGCAGTTTTGGTGGATTTGGTAGCATTTATGAGGGGTGCACCATGCTAGGGCGCTCTTGCCTGGTTTGGACTTGTTCTTAATCTTGAGACAAGCTGCTATTGTAACAAGTTCATCTATATTTTGTACTTTTTGTATTCCACCATCTATTTCTCCATTATATAGACATATATTCCAAACTGGTTTTCCCCAGGGAGGGTTTATCCAGGGTCATGTTGACCAAAAATACCTGTGTCAAATTTATGCATGCTTAAAAGTGTAGATCAACATTTTAAAGTTAAACATCTAGAGGTAGTGTTATGTGTTTTAAGTTATATTGCATGTGCTAACATTGAGTAAAGAAAACACTTGCAAGGGCACCTTAAAAGAGCACTTAACCATCAAAACATCGAGAAAAAACTTGGGTGGCTGTTTGTTGTCCTAAAAATAGCAAAAGAAGATAGCCACACAGTTGAAACTTAGAGCCATACTAAGGTCAAAGACAAAACATAGGTGGCAACCTCATAGGACCTCAGAAAATCTACTTGGTATCAGATCCAAAGGTGGCTTAGACTTATTGATTTTGGATAACGTTTGTGGGAAGTTTTGTGAGGTTTTATATCAGATCTATTAGTTGTTTTGGACAGCAAGTTTTCAGTCCAAAACAATGGGTAAACTTTAGATCTAAAGTTACCTCTCATTCAGTGCTAGTTGGACAGCTCGGGTCAGATTTTGGACAGCTAGTTGACAATGTTTGTGGATAGTGGTTGATTTTTGACACTTCTGGACAACCTCTTTTCACTTCTGCATGGACATGAGTGAGGTTGGACCTCTTTTCACACCTACTTTATAGGAGTGAGGTCGGGGTTTCGCTTGACTCTTTTCACACTTCTGTTGATAGGAGTGAGGCAGTGTTCCTTTTCATTTGGATCATCAGCGTGAGCATAGTTGATAGACATGTCAGTATCTCAGATGCATGTGGAGGACAGGCTAGCCGAGGCTAGCAATTGGTCGCCTTGGAAGGCGAGGATGGTATTTGTCTTATAGGACCTCAAGATATGGGACATAGTCGAAGCAGTTGTTCCTCCCATTCTTGTTACTGCTCCAGTCTTAGTGGCATAGTTCAGGAAGAGGAACAACAAGGCAAAGAGGATCATTTGTGATGTTGTGAGAGATCAAATTATTCCCCACTTGACTGGGAAGATTTGTGCGTATGAGATGTGATAATCTCTACACAAGTTGTACAAGAGCTCTAATAAGAACCAGAAGTTGGTTCTTCATGATTGACTGAGGGGCATTCACATTCTCGAGGATGAGTCAATTACTTCATTCCTTGGTCACTACACCCAGATCAAAGATGATCTTGGAGCCGTCGGAGAGGTGGTGAACCCTAAATCTTTGGTGAGGAAAGATATAAATAGCTTCACCAAACCTTGGGGTGCATTCATTCACATCATTATTGCCAGAAAGTTTATGCCTACATGGGAGAGGATGTGGGATGACTTCGTCCAGGAGGAGATTAGGCTTGTAATCGAGGCTTCTGGACAACAACAACAACAACAAAAATCAGTTTCAGGTGTTGAGGACCTTTCTCTTTGGACAAAGGGAAAGAAGAATATCGATCGTGGAGGTAGGGAGGGTCCTAAGTTTGGGGCCGCATCACAGGGAGGAGAGAGCAGAAAAAATAGTGGGCAGAAGAGAGACATGAGCACAGTGAGATGTTTTTCTTATGGAGAGATGGGTCACTATTCAGGACAGTGTCCCAAGAAGAAGAGGAAGTAGCAAGATGGGTCAGCAGTGACAACAGAGGAGATAGAGTTCAGTGAGAAGTTTATGAGAGGGTGTGCATTCGTGACTACCTTGTCTGCGATTACACCATCCAACACTAGATGGGGAGATAGAGTTGATGAGGACCAACTGACTCACATCAGTGATTGAGAGGGAGATGAGACTCAGTGTCCCTAGACATCTTCAGAGTGGGTGAGTGGTCCACCCAGCATAGCTACATTTTCAGAGCAACCAAGAAGACAGAGAGTTGGTGCTACAACATCAGTGCATCAGAGGTTGATGAGAAGCAGTAGCAGGGCACCATGGAGGCTTGAGCCTCACTTAGCTTCTAAGACGGGAAGATCAGGTTCTGGATCCACTTCAGGTGGAAGTTACTTAGAGAGAGGCCAAGTTGATGAATCTTGGTGAGAGACCAAGAGGGGGAGACTCTTGGTGAGATCTCAAGAGTAGTGACTCTTGGTGAGATGCCAAGAGTAGGTGGAAATCCTTGGTGGGAGACCAAGGTAGAGATCTTCGGTGTGATGCCGAGATCCAGGTGATCTTGGATAGATGGATAGTCAGTGCCATCTATAGATCATGTAGATTGAGCATATTTGTGACATAGTCCACTTTCAGTGATCAGGGTATAGCCATACTCACCGAGCATATGCCAGGAAGCAACCATGTCCTTTGGAGGGACAATATTGGTGGTGACGAGCACTTTCCTCGGTAAGAGGGAGTGTTGAGATTTGGGTATCTTGGGAAGTTGTCCCCATGTGCTTATGAGTCTCTAAGCACAAAGGGGGAAGACTATTACCCTTGTACTTTACTTTATGATTCTAATTTCACTTTGACTTAGGAGATTTAAGTCAAAAGTAAAATATGCCACTTAAGCATTAAAGTTTCAATTAATTCCCAATGTGGGTGAATTAATAGACATAAAGCAACTAAGGAAAGTGGGTTTCCTTAGTGATATTTTTGGATGAGATCTCACCCATTGATTAGACTTGGCTAGATTGGATCTAGGCCACTGATATTTTAGGTCTTGGCCAAAAGAGGCTAAAGGAGGGTAAAGTGTATTTTTGAGATTCATTCTTCACTTGTGAGTTTTGGAGAAGAGGAGGGGTGCATTTCTCAATGAGAGGAGGGCGCACTTGATGAGGGTTTGGGTAGAAACCCTTGTTGGCTTGAGGAGGAAACATTTTTTGGGTTGAGATTTCATGGAGAGGTTATCCATGGAGGTTTAGCCATCTATCCTTGGAGGGTGCATGCTACATGGAGGAGAGGCGCAATTACTAGAGGAGGCACATTGTATTCCTTGTTATGCTCACATGGAGAGGAAGAGAGGGATCCTTGAGATGAGGTTTGTTGCATGAGAAGGCTAGAGGATGGGCTCTTGCTTTCAAGAAGAGAGGCATTCGGTTCTTAGTCGTGTTTATTTAGTGGGGAGATTTCAGATCTGAGGAGGAGGGTGCATCATCAGTTGGGAGCACTTTCACTTGTCAGATTGCAGTGAGGCCTATTTCAGAGGGAGGCTACTTAATAGTTCTTGATTACTGTGGAGGGGTTTCCATATCAGAGCTTCCAGTTGGCATCTGCAACAGTTTGGTGGATTTGGCAACATTTATGAGGGGCGCACCATGCTAGGGTGCTCTTTCTTGGTTTGGACTTGTTCTTCAGCTTCAAACAAGTTGTTGTTGTAAAGTTGGGTGATTGTATATGTCCTAAAACAGCAAAAGAAGACAACCACACAATTGAAACTTAGAGCCATACTAAGGTCAAAGAAAGACCTTAGGTGGCAGCCTCATAGGACCTCAAAAAATCTACAGAAACACACCTCTATGACCTCAATTTCCCCTATCGTAACAAAGAAAGAATCCCTAGAAATTCTCGTAAAAAAATCAACCCTAAAATCATCTTTACATCTGCAAAATTTAAATTGCTTCTATAACAACGTCCACAATTCTAGAATCCGATTGGGGAAAATTCCACACCTCAAACAAAATCCGATTGGTGTAGAATTATGCACCTCAAACAAAGTGATTGGTGGTCCAAGCGATACCACCACCGCCTTAGAAAGAAAGGATGAGAGTGATCTCTCAATTTAACATGGCGTGTGAGGAGATGAGTCAATCTTGCGGTCAATCCACCCTTATATTAATATCAAATTATATGACGACAACCAATTTTTGTCTCGAGCAACAAACATACCATTCCTCCACGCTGGAAGATCCCTTCAATAGGGAAATTTCTCTTCGGCTTGTTTTGGTCATCAACAAATATTCTCATTGTTGGTACACATAGTTTCTTCCACGCAACGGAATATTCACTGTCCACTCTTCTTAGTGTTGGCTTCTCCATGCCCAACGATTTCCTATTCTTTGTTGCAACAACTACATCGATTACAGAAAATGGATGAACAAACATCTCACACTCGTGAACAAATTTGGGCACTCAAAATCATAACTTTCACAAACAATACACTCCTCTACTCTATGCATGTTCATGGGCACTCTCGTGACGGAGTCACTCCCAGACCAGCTCTGATACCATGATAAAATGGGAGAGTAGAGACAAATAATTGTGAACACACAACCTATTGAATTAATGAATATTTGTACAATGACTTGTGACTCATTATATAGATTTCACTGGTTATTATCAGATCTAACTTATGCCAAAGATAAATGGAGAGGTTGAGATAATATCTCAACAACACACCAAACATGGATCTCACAAATCCGACTCTCAAACGACCTCCTAAGAATAAGATCACACAACTCACAAATAGAGATTAACTCTACTTCTCAATACATTAGCAAGCATATTAAATAAATAGGAATTGTATATTCCAACCGTTTTCAAGTCTTTTAGACTTAGCAACTAGTTTACACGTCAAGCATAACACAAGCACGGGCACATCTCCCGTGACGTGCTAGTGATGTTCACACGTGAATAAAATAAACCCATATCAACCTCCAAAGTAACATCGATTATTTCGTCTTAAACTATGATTACATGGATGTTAGCTGACAATAAATTCATCTCATAAAAGGTTAAAACACAACGTTTAAAACTCTAACACCACCTTATACATTGGAATTTGGATTTTTTAAAATTGCATATAATCATTAATGTTCGGAACACAAACAATACATATTTATTTATCATAGGTCTAAAGGATATTGTAGATACCATGAAAGTTGGTTTGGTTGTTGTATGAAACTTGATTGGATTGCGACGCATAGGATAGTACGTAATGATGCATGGTAAAATGAAATTGAAGTTTCATTTCCCTTTTAAATTTGGTGTTAAAATGCATTTGCGAAATTGAAGTTTGAGCTTCATTTTTAAATTTGGTTATGGATTTACTTCACTTGATAGGTATGCAGGCTTTCCTTACTTATATTTTTAGTGTTTTTAAAAAATTAAAATGTAATTTTCTCAATACTTAAGTGAAGATAAATTTATAATATTAAAAAACAATTATGAATAATATTAAATAAAATATATTCCCCAGATGGGGTGTTAGTGAGGGACAGGGGTCATGACGGAGGGGATGGCACCTTCTAGTACAGTACCAGCCACATGACTACTGCATGCCCCTCCCCCCTTCCACACCATGAACTTAAAACCACTTCAATCAAACCAGAGCGCCATTAACGCTTCAAGTGCGCTCTTCTCTGCCCTCTCGTCTAACTGATGGAACCGCCATTACTCTGGGCACCTCTGTGTGTGTGCATCTTCCATCTCCAGCAGTATTCATACCATGGAACTCATCGGTGTTTTCTTCATCCTTATCCATTCTCACTAGATACATCTCGTGGTCTTCTCCCTCCTCTGGTGCTCACCTGCCACTTTTTCCATTTCCTTGTGCGTGCTCACCATCGCCCTCCGGCCATGCCTAGGCTGCGAGGAAAATCCAAGCGTGGATCGACTTGGTACCAAAACCGACCGCGCATGGAAATTCGGCCTTAGCCTGCTCCCGCACCCTCGCATAGCTCATCGTCCTCGTTGCCCTCCTCTTCTGGTCATTCTGCTCAGAGCCACAGTGGCCTCCCGCCTCTCTCCTCACCATGGGCTTCCAGAGTTGAGTGGTTAGACCTCCTGGGGAATTCACTAGGATTTTCCCCAGGGCCTTTATCAGACTTGGCCTCCTTCTCGCAACCCGCCTTGGTCATCCCTCCCAATTTTCCTAAGAATTTTGCTCCTGCGCCTTCTCCAGTGCACTCACCACTAGTCCAGTCTCCACGCGAAGATACCACCGTCCGTCAGGAGAAGCCTCCGGAACAACCCCACTCCCACTCAAACTACGCTACCTGTGAAAAATTCCAAAATGACCTTGCAATTCTGCAAGACCTGGTGTTCGAGGTTTGCAAGGAGGTGGACGGCCTGCACTTTCACCTGGAAGTCCTCAACAATAAGGGTTCACAAATATTCCAGCTGCTCTCCTCTCTTCATGGCTCTCGCCACCCCACAGAACATGCACCAACTGCACTAGTAGACTCAGAGGCGATATTGGTTATGGATTTGCAACTGTCTTAGTGGACGACGTGACACCACAGCATTGGGGCCGAACAAATTGTGGCCAAACAGCATTGTGGCCGAACAAAATTGAATCAATTAATAAACAAATAAGAAATTCATGTCTTTTTCAGATTTCCTCGATCACTGTTAAGCAACAATGATTGGAGCTGTATGGTCCAGTTTGCGGAAAGGATCACCAAAGCATTAACCGTACAAGCCACCCGAAAGTTGGCACCAATGAAAAGCACGTCACGTACTGAAAGTCGTTCAAAAGTTGTAAAAATAAACAGTAACCAATACCACTTCCCGTCATTAAAAAATAAACAGTAACCAAAACCACTTCCCGTCAGAGCAAATCCCGTGTAATTTTTGTCGAATGACATTGGATCATATATTGGGTGATCAAGTAAATGAAATGGGGTTTTCAGACAGAAATTGAAGGTCAAGGTTTCTGTTTTAGAGATTTATAATGAAGATATTTTTCATCTTCTTGCTGCTAGTAATATGCCCAACATTGGCTGGTTGAAGAATGGCCGATGCAGAGTTAAAACGCTAACCCCCACCTCCCTTTTCAACCTCAAGATCACAAGGTTCTGTGAACGTATATATGTGAAAATCTGTTTACAATAATTCCTCAATCCTTTCCTGCTCAACCAAATATCGGACACATGTATGAAAAAATTGAATTCTAGTTGTTATGGAAAAACTGAAACCAGTGCTCATAAATTATATTAAGAGTTAGAAACGCAGCATCTAATAGCAAAGTTGGACAATCAGACTATGTGTATGGGTATAAGCTATTGTTTCTATGTTTGAAGCTAAGCCCATTACAACGAAGGGTGGACATGCCCCTGAGGGATTAGAATCCCGGTGGGGAATATCAACTACCCTGCTCTACGAACCAGCCAGCTCAGCACATTTTGATAAGCATTCTACTGTAATTTGTACATGTTGATAAGCATTCTACTGTAATTTGTAGTACTACTTATTTATCATTTTCAAATCATCCCATGGATATTTGTTCTCCATTAAATCAAAATATATTTCTTCTCCATGATTTGTATCAGGAAATTGATATAATCAAATTGATACAATCTCTCGTTATGTGCTGCACCTTGTTATTTTGTTCTTGATGTATTCTAATCTGCTTCCAATTGATTGTATATAAAGTTTTAAGTAATGGGAAAGAAGGTCAAGAATGCAACTTCCATGTGTGGAAATGAAGCTCGAAAGATTACCAAGGAGATTGTCTGAGTAAAAAATATGAGAGTTCTCAAAACTAGTCTGTGAAACGACAGAAGTTCACGCAGCCATTGTCTGGTAGGTATGTTTTGCCAGGATATGTGACTACTTTGGCCATAAACTATACTTATATATGTAAATTTTCACTTGCAGGTAATAATAGACATGCCTGCAATAGGAGGGAAACCGGTGCTTGTGAATATGGCTGGTTTGGAAAGCATAGATCAAGCTGGCTCTGTGCGACCAGCAGAAAAAATGCAGGTATAACTTCTTGCCTTTAGGATTTGGGTTGAATGGTAGAAACTCAAATTCATCTGTATTTGTAGCGTACTGATTTGTCCATTCTCCAAATTTTCAGACTGGCAAAATTAATGGTTGTGGAATGCATAGAAAATGGGATTTACATGTGCCATATAGGGACAGTAAACTCAACATGCTTCTTCAGGTACCCACTTGTCATATCCATTCCCTATGCTTTCTTTTTCCAACTTTAACAATACTATGTACCATTTGTTGGACATATTGCATTCTCTGCTAATATTTCTATGACTAGCATTCCAATCATTCTTCATGCTTCGCTCATCTGCTTGGCTGCATTACCAACCCTTCGCTCTGCTCAACTTCTGTGGCCCTTCGCTCATCTCAGGTAAGGCTATTTATCTAAACCCCTTCCAAGCCATATCTCTATTAGCATTATAGAATTTTTCCATTTCCGTGTCTCAGATTATTGTATTTCTTCTGTGATGTACGCAGGCCGGAGAAGGCTAGTGTCACTTAGAGCATGGTGGTGTTTGAGACTGACTAGTGTCCTTGGTGGAAGCTCAACCAAGCTCTCATGACACGCCTCAGCCTTGCCTCGACTGCACTGCAGCAGTGTCAGTGTCTATTGAACCATTACTAGAGCCTTCACTGTAACATACTCATGATTATAATGGCAAAAATTTTGCATTCAAAAATATTGTGGTAAACATTGAAATGACAGATTACCTTCTCAGACTTTTCTGAATCTTGTAACCTTACAAAGTATGTAAGGTTCATTGTCCAAAATCTATCACTTCAATCTTCCGCCTAGAATACTTGAGTATGCATAATTTTCGCAGATTAAAAGCATGTTGGCCAGAGCTTTAAATGTATTGTAGAAAGCAGATCAGGCAATTACACAGAGAACAGGATGGATGATGCCTTATGTCATCTCCTCCAGGCAGTCTTCTACAATTTAGAGGCTACAGCTACAACTGTGTCCAAACTGAGTAGTCCCACAGCTGCAGTGGATCTTCTCCTTCAAAATAAATCAAATCCGTTTGCTGGTCATTGCTCTCCTGGGAAAGCGCGTTACTAGATGGGGAAAGTGGTCGAGATGTTCCCCCACTGTCTGCAGAGCCTGTGATGAGTGCAAGAAGATTAGCCTGTTGCAAGCGCATGGTTAGAATCTCTGCCTGGGCTGTAGATAACTGTGATTGCAATTGACAGAGTTGAGACTGCATCTGGAAAGCTATTCCTGCACAACCATATACAGGATCTCGAAGTCTTGCGTTCGCTTCATATACCATGCTGCTTACTGCATCTGTTCTCCGCTCAGCTGGCAGTTCCTGATAGTTCACACACATATCAAAGCTTATCAATTAAACCCAGTTTGCAGTGCCAGATATAGGACAGTTAATAATGAAGCTACCACAAAAGCACTTTCGATGGTATTAGGAAATGAGAAAGAACATTTAGCCTTCGCAAGAAATTCAATTCAAGCTGCATGACTGGGTATAAATACCTGAAGTAATTTTATGATATTGCTTGCTCCAAATATTCTGTGTACAGTAACAAATTTGTGAAGATCGTTTGATGGAAAATAGGGAGCAAGCACGCATTTCTCTCCGCATCTTCTTCGTAATATCTTGCAAGCAGCGCAAGGGGAGGGAGTATGGGCTCTAAAACCACCAACAATAGACGCCATATGCGGAAGTTCAGAGAAAGTTTGATGGGAGGGAGCCATTTTTAGCTGGTTACTCAGGGTGAGATCGCTTTTAAATGAATTCCTTGGGCGGCACCTCCCTCTCGTCGGTCAGCACATGCAGAATTGTTCGTCAACACACATTACTCAGACCTTGAGAGGAGGAAGAATGCAGACGGTTTCCAGGTCTTCTAGACTTCGCAACTAGTTTACACGTCAAGCACGGCACCAAACTTCCACACCGATGCCATCCCTTTTGTAGCGCTGAGGGCGAGACTCTGAATTCGTCGAGCGACATACAAATTATAATTGTTATCATCATGTACAGAGAGGCAGAGAGAATAGTGGGACCAGGACCCGTAACTATGATTGCGAAGGACGAAATTAGAGGTTTTCTGTGCCGTACTATTGCAAGCTGTTATCTAATCGATTCTCTTGAGTCTTCTGTCTTCCCTTTCCTGTCCGGGATCTGGTTGCAGTTCACCGACATCACCGACATCAGTAACTGGTCTCCAACCCGAGGTGGTAACATCTCCCGTGACGTGCTGGTGATGTTCACACTTGAATAAAACTTAATTCTGGTGATGTTCACATTTGAATAAAACGTAATGCTGGTGATGTTGCTTAATTCTCTTTTTTTCCCAAATGGATTGCTTAATTTATTTTTATTTTTTCTCAAAATTATTGAAATTTAGGTTATAACTATGTAGTTGACTACGGAAAAATTAAATTTATCTACAATTTTTTTAGACCATAACTAAACTAAGTACGGAAATATTAAATTTATCTGCAATTTTTTAGACCATAACTAAACTAATTAAGGTTATTATTCAGGAATGAGAATCAGAGTTGCATTCCAGTAAGAATCATAATATCTTTCTTTCAGGAATAAATAAGGTAGGTAGCCTGGATGTGGAAGGGGCCTGGAAGCTCTTGTTGGCCATGTGTAAAGGGGCAGCCTATGCCACTGCATTTTGTTACATACTTTTTTGTATGTGGAGGATTGAAGGGTAACCTTTTTATATGTGGAGGATTGAAGGGTAAAAAGTGAAGATCTAGTCAGAGTGTCCTGTATTGATCGTGAGCCTGGTACAATGATCGTGAGCCTGGTACAATGTATTGTTACTGGATGCCTGGAGCTCTTCTCTCTGTATATTTATTTTTGTATTATATAGTTTTTTCGGACTATCACGTGCACTGCCCTGTGCCCTGTGACTGAGTGGGCTAACACTATATGTGCAAAGAATGGTTATCATGTTGAATTATTCTTCCTTTAAGTATAAAGCATCCACTTACTTTCTTTGTAGGCTATGTATGGTGTTTTTTTAGTAAGGTGTTTTTTTATGTCAATAGACTCTTGACTCTGCTCATATCTTTTCATTGTTCTCGACTCTCATATTTTTTCATTTTTCTCACCACTTGTCCTAAAAGGAGTTGAGTTGTGTCTAACCGAAATTTGTATCCCACCAGAAAGATCTATCCCACCGGAAAGATCAAATAACAACCATTGAGGTTTTAACATGTCTCCATTCTGTGGGAGTTTCTTGCTCCCTTGCAAGGCACACGGTATGGGAAGGCTACTCACATAAAGACAAACTGTACATCACAATGCCCAATACAATAACAACCACAACCCACTCATATTACACGTTATTCTATAAGACAAGTAGGAGTTAATGATCCCAAAAATTAAGATGGATTTGTGCTAGTGTATAAAATAATATGAAGCTTATGTTTACAGTGTGGGTGGGGAGATGAGAATCCATCACCAATTTGTGTGTAACATAGCTTTCAATCTAAGGAGTGAATTGGGTACATTGAATATGGACACTAGCACATACCTATCTAAACCCAGATTTGATTTGCATCTTGACATTGTGAAGCTTGAAGGTTTGTAGGTCAATTTGATTTGCATCTTGAGATTGTGAAGCTTGAAGGTTTGTAGGTCAAATTAACACAAATGGCCAATGTAACAAATGTTGGAATTCGAGATATGAAACCTTGAGCTCTGTAACGTCGAAGTGCATATCAAACCCAGGTTTACATGGATCCGTGCTAGTATATAATGTTTATTGTTCACAACTTCATATGAGTGTTAGGTCAGCCACCTTAACCTCGATGCATATTAAAAATAATTAGTGTATATAAACAATACTTCTGCCTAGTTGAGAGTTATACACACATAAACACATTGTTGCTACTTAGGTTGTGGATTGCGTCTCTTGGTACTATCATAAAACATGTCTTAATGAGACTTCCATTTTCTGCATCTTTTAAATTCTATAATGTCGAATATGCATTCTCCAACATCTTTGGCAAAGCATAATTTCCAACATTATGAATATTTTTTTCAATAACGGGCAGAAAAAATTCACGGAATGAATGTTGTGTATGGCCTGAATGCCAGTTATGTCTGTCATATAACTTTCATAGTGGCTTTATCAAGACTGGATCATGAGATCAAATGAGAGTAAATAAGGCACAACTTCTCATTGGCGGTGCTTTTATAAATATTTAGAGGAAATGAAACAAATTTCGTCTAGTGCTTGGTACGTGGCACTACCCAACCTGGGTCGATCTTAGTGTTGTGACTATATGCTTTTATTACAGGCCTAATTGTGAAAAGTGATCTGGGTCTCAATATGCGGAATGGATAGCTTTCTTTGCTGAGTTACTTCCGTTTTGTTCACATATATAATAAAATAAAATTTGAAGATGAAGAACATTCAAGGTACCCTGTTGCATTGCCCAATTAAGCACAATTTTTATATCAAGTAAGAAGTTAGCTGACAAAACAACAACACAATGTAACAACTAATCATGGCAGGATCTCATCAAATTACAGAATATAATGACAAGAATATTCGACCATAGATTATCATCATTACA
Organism: Picea engelmannii; assembly: GCA_009831015.1. Lineage (NCBI taxonomy): Eukaryota > Viridiplantae > Streptophyta > Pinopsida > Pinales > Pinaceae > Picea > Picea engelmannii. The sequence goes on along the minus strand of ML819062.1, from coordinate 109,478 downwards.
ATAATTGTTAATCTGGTTCAATAGACCAATATAACGGGGTTCTGAAAAATGCAAATCAAAATTATTTTTTCTAAGTTCTTTGTTTCTAAGCTTGCAATTAGAGGCACTATTAAGAACTACATTTGCATGAGGGAGATACACACTATTATAAACCTTGAAATTGCCATATGGTACTTGGCTCTTTGTTGTCCATTTACATATATTGATCTCTATGGGATGAACATGTTCTCATTGCTTTTTATGAATATTTTGTAGAAGATTCAATTTCAATAAAAATCATTTTATAATCATCTATCATCTGCAACGAAATCAATATGCGTCTACAATCCACACGATAGAACATTGTGACAATGTTTATGACCGAGAAGCATTTCAATATCTTTTTTTGGCCTGTAAAAAAAGATTTTTCATGACAAAAATTCAGATATACAAATGGTTATAGGGGGACATGATCTTCATATCCGACTAAGTGCTTTCGTGTCTACTATATAAAAAAATAGCATATTTACCAACATTTGATTGCAGCAAAATTTACTAACTTTAACTGTTGAGCCTCATCCTCCCTGAGGTTTGACAAAATACAAAAATTTAAAAGCTTTACAAAATACCCCATTTACAAGGGTGAGAAAGATGGCCAGGAATTCGATCTTTTTCTTACCATGCTTATGCAATACCTCCTATGATTACATATAGCCTAAGCATTTTGTCGGGACTAAAAATCAACAAAGTAGGGTTGAACGACCATTTAGTGAACTCCAGAACGACCATTTAGTGAACTCCATCTAGGCCATTCTTGTTGTTTGAGAGTCTCTCATTATCATCACTAGTATCACTTTTCAATGGTGAATTGAGAGTCCTAACCATTGTTGTTTGTTGCCTTTCGATTCTTGTTGCCCTCTATTCTGAAGCCCACCAGTTTCGTTGTTCAAGAGGGCTCCTGCCCTCGAGACAAGCAACCCTCCTCTCAAAATCACCCTAGTCTAGTTGAATTTGGCATGCTCCCCCATTTGTTCCTGTTGGCTTTGTCCTATTAACATTCTTCTCCCAATATCCCTGAACTCCTTGTGCCCCCTACTTGCCATTGTTTCGTCCGTAGTCCTCCTACAAGTTAAATTTTCCTTACCATTTTTCCTCTTCTACCATCCTCTCTGTGACATCTTTAAACCAACCTGCCATGGAGGATTTAACAACACTTCTCCCTCTCACAGAGGCTGCTGTTCAATTTTAGCATTAACAGGTTGATCCTGCACACCTCCAAACCTGTTGGTAAAAAAGGATGTTGTTGTTTTGTAGCAACATCAGTAGGGAAGCTGGACCGTGAACTGAATGGGCTCATTTTCGAAGGAATCAAGGAACACCATCCACTGTCCACCGATGAACTCAACATTGACTAGGAATTGATACCCAAACCTCTAGAAGTCCCATAAACTTTGTTGGAGAAGAACACATGTTCATCGATGTCTCCTTTCATATACTTAATAACATAAAAGAAGAAATTGTCAATGTCAAACCAAAGAAATATGTATTCCAGATCAATTCTAGGGAGATATATGAGTTCAATCATTCGACGGTTTTTAAAAATAGGAGTGGCTAATCATCAAATGATTGACCCAGTTTAATCAGTATGAGTTGCAAGTCCTTTAAGATGTGGGGGCATGAGGGTCAATATGACATAAGGAAATTCTTATGTAGGTGCCGCTTGAGAGCCGAACAAAGGCATAATAAACAATCATGATCATTTTCTCAAAGAATAAACTATGCGGTAAAACATAGAATATGTACCTGTTGAGCGTCGCGCGCGGACCAGTGGAAAGAAATGTAACAACTGAGGCCTCCCAAGGTATGCTGGATCATCATTCGACAGATTCCATTCTGGAACTCTGTGTGATTAAAATTTAACATGAGGGCCTCAATGGACGAATCAAGAAGAGGAAAAAATCTACGATTAAAGAAACCCAATACTCACCATGAGATATATCTCCTTAATGTTGGCTCACAAAATGTTGCTCCATGCTCGCCTATGGCTGTGAGGTGCTAGGGTTTCTTCCTCTCTCAGGGTTCATATACACAGACATAATAGAACAGAGAACAATCACATACATAGACATAACACAACAGAAACACAAACATAATTTCTTGTGAATGGTTAGGACAAGTGGAGAGTCCAGGGCGAATGGTAATTGGCCAAGGGGCGGGTTCCAAGTGGCTATGGACAAACGATGAAGGCTTGGACAGAACCACCCCCTTAAAAACACATTCGGTGTAATAAACCAATATTTACCTCCAAAAGAACATCGATTATTTCGGCTTAACCTATGATTACATGTATATTAGTTGACAATAAAGTCATCTCCTAAAAGGTTAAAACACAGCTTTAATAACTCTAACACCACCTTGTACATTGGATTTCTAGCTCAATATTTATGAATTTAAAATATAGCATATAATCATTAATGTTCGGAACACAAATTGTACATATTTATTTATCATAGTTCTAAAGGATATTCGTAGATACCATGAAAGTTGTTTTGGTTGCTTATGAAACTTGATTGGATTGCGACAGATAGGATAGTACATAATGATAGCTTGTAAAATGAAATTGAAGTTTCATCATCCTTTTTAAATTTGGCCTTAAAATAAATTTGGGAAATTGATGTTTCAGCTTACTTTTTTTAAAATTTGGTTATGGATTTGCTTCCCTTATATTTTAGTGTTTTTGAAAAATTAAAATGTAAATTTCTCCATTCTTAAAAACAAAAATTAAGTGAATCCCCTGATGGGGTGACACATGGCGCACACATGTCAATAGTTGCGTTGGATACGAGGGTAGTTAAGGCCCCTCACCGCCACTCTTCTTTCCTGTCTAGTCGATATGCCTAGGATTCACTTCCACCAAGGTTCAATGCGTTGGGTCTTAATGGAGACTCGGGTTCGGATCCTTGGTACTGGTACGAAGCAACAAATGCCCATTAATCAAGCACTTATGGCAACCAGAGCCATCAACTTCTCCCTTCTCATGTTGATTTCGTCTTGCGGGGGGTATTATTTTTGGCATTTGTCTTTAGTTCACTATGTCATTTGTCTTGCTATGCTTCGTGCCTGCAATGCCTTAGCATACCGTCCTCTGTTTCTCTCTCACACCTCTGTCCATCCCACTACCTTTTTCATCCTCTGTTTCTCTCTCACACCTCTATCCATCCCACTACCTTTTTCATCCTCCCTGTGCTTTGTCTAGCAATGCCTCGCGAGAGAGATAAGCCCCGTCGCGAGCCAACCTATTACAACCAGTTCGACATGCACAAATGCCTGGTACCAACCTCTCTCTCTCACCTTCCAAGTGGTAGCTCAGACCGCTCACCCTACTTTGATAAGCACTGGTATGAGGCGACTCAACTGGAGCTATGTCCATCTAACACAGAGCGTCTCCATGGAGGTTGTTCGGTGGAAGAAGAGATTCCTCCCAATTGGGAGGAAATTCTTCCAAATTTGTCGAAGACCAACTTGGAACAATGACCAATGACAGGTACATCACCCCTTTGATTTTTTCGGAGCCAGCCAAGACAAGTCGCATGGTTGAAGAGGAAGTCCCTCATCAGATGGAGGATCCTTGTAAGAATTATGTCGTTGCTAAGGATGAGGACCCCAGAATAAATTGGGACAAATGTTGGAATGAAGACCACGTAGAAGAGCATGCTCACTCGACTCCCAGCTCTTGCAGGATCACGAAAGACCAGCTAGTCTTGATCTTTGAGATGCATAAGGATTTGGCAGAGAAACAACATAACCAACATACCCTCAACAAATGCTTGGGCATCCTATACGACTCCCTGTCAAGTGATCCTGTGAAAATTCGGTGCCTGACTTGTCAGCCATTTGTCTTCAAAGTCCGCTAGGATGGACGCTCGGGTTCGCCTCATGTCTAGTCCCCTCACTATTTTTTTTTTTGGTTTTAGTGATAATTATTTTGTGAAATTAAAACTCTGGTTCCAGTTCATTAGTTGGTCGGGGCACTCAGTCGACTGCATGTTCTGGTTTCTACGCTTGTGGAAGAACAGGTGGCAAGTCCCCATGTTTTCTAAGAAAAATGTCATATTTTGGTCTCTGGACAATATTGCCCACGTGTTCGGGTTTCCACTACTATGGCAGAACATGTGGCAAGCTCTGGTGTACACTCAAACATGTGTAGTTTTTGCTAGCCCAAGGTAATACAATACTTTTTATTTCAAGAAAATAAGAAAAAAAATTAAGTGAAGATAAATTTAGAATATTAAAAAACAATCAAAAATAATATCAAAGAAAACACATTTAATTTATTTAGTTTTGTCTCTTTTTTTTTTTCAAGGATATTTATGTTTAGTTTTGTTCGAAATTCTATTAGAAATTTTTGGATTTGCAGATTTGAGTGGTTTCTCAGCAAGTGAATCCATTTATGAATTCATAAATGCAAATTAAAAAACATAAAATTGTGATTTCATGCAAATATATTTGACCCCACTAAAATGGTCAACACTTAGAACATTTAGACTACAACTTTATTTTTTAGTAATTGATATAATTTTATTTTTAGACTATTATATATATATATATATATATATATATATATATATATATATATATATATATAT
>ML819062.1:57180-72854 GCA_009831015.1 Picea engelmannii | reverse complement strand
TATTAGAACTTCAAAAGGAAATTGAAGAGGGTTTATACATGTATAGGAGTGATCATTTTTATACACACTATAACTATCTTTCAGATAACACTAAGAATTTTCTTAGGAGGAGTCAAAGGTACATCTTGAAGTTAAAGGGAATGCTCAAAGAACAATAAGAGAGTTCTAAATTAGAAGAAAAGGAAGAAGATATCACAAGACTAAATAATGGAAAAGAAGACATGAATATAAATTATGATATTAGAAAAAGTTTTGAAACTATTGTCCATCTCAAAACAAAAATTGAAGAAGCCACAAAAATAGAGGAACTATTCAAGATTCAAATAAATGAAAAGGAAGATTCATGTTGCAAATTAGAATATGAAATTGTTGACCTTAGAAAGAAGGTAGAGAAGTCAAACAAATTCTTGAATAGCTCAGGAATCTTGGATGAGATATTGGAATGTCAAATACCATCATGTGATAAATCAGGTCTTGGTTACAAAGGCGAAGATACACATGTTGAAGCAAGAAGCTCAAAGAAGAATGAGGTAAGTTCATCAAAGAAATAAGACAATGTTGCAAAGAAACCATATACACAAGGCAAAGAAAATTTCAAAAGTACAAAGCAAGGAAGACATCAAGAAGCCATTCTTGGGACACCAAAGCAAAGGTATGAAAGTATTTTTCATGGGCATTGTTATTCATGTAATGGATATGGTCACAAATCTTTTGAATGTAAATCTTATGAAAGTAAAAATAGTGGAAGATTGTATAACACCATGAGGTGTTGGAGATGTGATCAAGTAGGACACATTGTTGTTCATTGTAACACTATGAGATGTTACAACTATAGTGGATTTGGCCACAAATCCTAAGAGTGATGGAACACAAGAAGAAAGTCCATGATGAGGACTTCACATAGCATGGCTAGAAGAAGGAATGAAGTAAGAAAGGGAGATATCTTTGAAAAGATGGATGCTCAGAGCTCAAGTTCTGAGGAGAAGGTTCATCTACAAAAGTAGGTGAAGAAGACAGAGAAGCCAATTCAAAATAAAAGACTGAAGGGAAGTACAAAAGTGTCATCCACTGAAGCACATGGAGGTTAGAGTGGTGACAGTCACGTGCATATGCGGGCGAGCCTTGAATAGGTCGCATACACACGCTCTCTATTGTGCAGCAGGCCACATATATGTGGTAAAGCCTTGGGAAAAAAGTAATGCACATGGGTTGCAGCTTGATGTGATGGTATAACTCTGTATTGCAGGGTCTGACATTGTTTATTGTAGGTCCTGGCACTGTTTGTTGCAGGTGTTCATGGTGATATCACACAATGGCATAATAAAAATAAATATTGGGTGCATGGCACTAACCCAAGAGTATGGATTGATGTTGATCTGTTGGGACTAATCATTTTGTGATGTTGATGGTGGTGTACATGGTTGGTACATATTTTAGTTTCATTCATATATCTTATGATGTATTATTGGAAGCATATGTTGATATCATGGTGCATGCATTTTTCATGTGGATTGGGCTACATATTGGGACATATGGTTGGTGAGTTGATGAGGTGATCATGTTGTACATCATTTTTTATCTATATTTGATGCATGATTGGTACTTTTCCAGTACATTGGAAGAGGCACCTACTACTAGTTTTATTGGCACATGTTTTATGGAGGATTTGGCATACATATATGGGATTCATCATTTTGTGGTATATGGTGCATGGTAATGTACATGTTTGGTACACTCATAGATGGCATATGCTTGATGATACTACACCATTGGTACTACTTGATTAGCACAACAATTGACATTTGTTTGAGATACATGATTGTGGCACTTGGTTCATGATGGAGACATATCACGAGTGATATGATACATTGTTTGGCATGTTGGTAGATGAACATGGTTGGCATATTGGTGGATGCACATGGTTGGCATATTGGTAGATGCACATGCTGGCATGTTGATAAAGGAATATGATTGGCACATTCCATGGATGATATCTTTTGGCACATTACATGATGTTGATGTACATGGTTGATGTACATAGGTGTTGTGCATGATGAGCACACATTTTGTACAGGATGTACTTGGTTGGTATTTTTCTCATGATTCTTTATTTCATTGTTGACATATATTTTGCTTCATGATGCTTGGTATGGCATGAGTTAGATGCATGAACAAGTCCAAGGATCATTATATGGTAGCACAATGTTCATCTTACAGAAAAGATAGGGGAGACATACCCATAGGGGGATTCATTCTTCTTCCCGTGATTCTAGGAGGAGATATTAATCAGATGCATACCTAGAAAAGATCCCTATACTTGAAGAAAGAGCACAAGAGAATAATTTCAGGGGGAGCAATGGTCACAAGGGGAGTATGTTCGCTGCATCTTTAGCATTACATCAGAGTGATATCCCTTCTTCAAAAGGGGGGAGATTATTCAGAGGAATATCAAAGACATTCAGACAGGGGGAGCAGCCCTAAGGAGAGTTCAAGCAAGAGGAGCAACCCCAAGATGAGAATGGCCCTTTGCCATTGATGTCAAAGGGGGAGAGTTAATCACATGTATGTGATTGATGTTTATTGATGGGGAGAGATAGTAACATTGACTATTGATGTAGAGGATGCCTTATCTACATGTTGACATCAATAATTGGTAATTGGTGTTGACATCAATGTTGGTATTTCCATCAATGCCAAAGGGGGAGATTGTTGGATCATGTTGTCATTGATTCCAATGGTTTGATTTATTGATGTCAAAGGATTGATTGATTGATGATTGATGTAATATAATATGTATTGTCCTTGATGAGAATGCATAGATGAAGATGGATCAATGAGTTTTCATTGATATGATGAATATGGATCAATGAGTTGTCATTGATACATGATGAAGATGGATCTATGTGGTTTCATTGGTATATGATGCATTGTTTGAAAAATGTATATATGACTCATTATTGTCTTATCATGATTGATAATGTGCACAAATGGATGAACTCCAAAGTGGTCCCCTTATGGTGAAATCCCTCATGGAAAGACGCTTTGTGAATTGACTTATCCTAGAAAACTGGTTGGAGGACCCATGCTCTCATTATTGTCTTATCATGATTGATAAGGTGCAAAAATGGATGAACTCCAAAGTGGTCCCCTTATGGTGAAAGCCCTCATAGGAAGATGCTTTGCGGAGTAAGAGAACCCATGCTTAATTGTGAACTAATGAGATGAAGGACATTTAATTTGTCAAGGAAACTATCCTAGATGTATAGTGCTTGTCATGCCATTTCCGGTGGTATGTAAAACCTCACATAACTCCTCATGGTTAGAGAGTTATGGCCATGAGAAGTTGGAGACCCCAGGTTTGGGTAATGGACCCAAGTTTGTTTGATGGGTAATGGTATGAGTTATGATATATTTTCAAACAATATTATTCTATATGGATATTACATGTCATTCCATTTCTGGTGGTATGTGGAATGTCACATAACGCCTCATGGTTTGAGAGTTATGGCCTTACGAAGTTGGAGGACCCTCACATGTCATCTAGAAGCCCCAACAGGTCAAAGTAGTCAAAGTGGTTTAAGGGATTTTAAAAGGTAAATTGTAACACCCTGTTTCCCCCAGTCTGTAAAAATAACTATAGTGGCCAAAAACTATGGCAAATGCAAAGATGTGAATGTTTGATTTGACTAACCTTTATATAAAAGGTCGATGATCGTAAATTATGTTATGAATATGTGTTGCATAACTGCTAGGAGGGGATGTGATAAAAGAGACCACGATGGCTAATGAGAGGTGGTGGAAGGGACCTAGAATGGTTTCATTAACTTCCACTGAGATAGTACCGTACTGGTTTTTACTTGCCAAATCTATGACACTGGAATGGATTTCCCGTCAGATTGGTAGGTGGGGAGGCTCCTCAAGATTTAATTAGGGGATGGGGATGAACCGCCCATCCGTAAAAGCTCTCAGACCTAACCATGGACGAGGAAATTCACTCCACATGCAATCTTGCAGAGAAAAGGCAAGAGAGGAAGTGTGGTAAGAGGAGAGAGAGCACACGTGACAGGGATCACGGAAGAGAACTGGAGAAACTCTAGAAACACAGGGAGTTCTTAACATAGGAGAAGGAGAGTAACCTTTTTCCTTGACTTCCGTTGAGCTGGAAGTAGAATACTGAATCTCAAAGCATCGTGGTCTAGCGTGGGGGTGGCTAGTGTTAAATGCATTTGGAGTCACTAAGCCTACAATTGGGTGGAAACGAGCACCCCTCCTAGCAGTTGCATCATGCCTGGTGGATCTGATAAGTGTTTTATGTTTTATGTTTATATGCCCATAATGATTTCTGTGTGGAATGATTGCCTGGTGTTTTAGACTGGAAATAATGGATTCATGTGTATACTTACATGCCATAATTGGTTTCTGTACAAATGATTAAGTCCGGGGCATGAGTTCGCTCCACCGAGAATCGTCTTATTTGCTTGATTCTCATAATATTCTAGGAAGGCTCCTCGAGAGTACTCTTCCCCGGGAATTACCCCATAAACCTTGGAACCGTACCGAACCTTTACCTAGATACTCAACTAAGATCAGGGACAATTTCCCAAGAACCGGCTAAAGATTCATGCGATCCGGGTCTGGAAACCTTATGAAAGAAAGAGTAACTCTCTAAGGTCTTAGAGTCATGGGAGTTTAAAGCTCCGAGAAGTTGAATTTAGTGATTCAAGCTCAGAAAGGATAGCGAGTCCAATTATCGAAAGAGAATACCCCATCATTGGTAGATGAATGGTCGGAATCTTTTTGGAAATACCTCAGATCTTTCAAGACCGATGGGTCTAGAGGAGGAGTGTAGGAATTAACACGTTGACCCTCTCAACCTTCGCCAGTAGTGATGGGATCCAAGACCGTAGATCCAAGAATCTGTCGGAGCTCTATTGACCGTCAATATTAACATTTTCATAGGCAGGAGAGTGGACTCGACAACATCCTGAAAGTCCCGAAGTATTTAGAATCATCCATCGACACAGGACGCGTGGCAGTCGGGTAGCATTTTGTTGACTCGTGACTTGGAGTGGTCAAGGCTAGGATTTAACGAACTCACGTATCACGAAATTGAAACGTGATTGTGGTCATTGGATCCAAGCCACGGGAGAATCGTTGGATCAGAACCTCCGCGTAGTATCACGTATTGGGGGTTCGAAGGTTGAAAGAATCTCCTTTCCACTGCAGAAGTCACGAAGTGACGAGAATCTAGGGCTTGTGCAAACACATGGCACACCCGTTAGGTGGGGAATGCGTGGTTGACAGGTGGTGTAACAACAAGCACCCAGAGAAAGGTGGGAGCTGGTGACAGGTGGTGGAAACATTCCACCTAGGAAAGAGTCAACCCATTGTTGACTTATCATGGCTCGGGGTTTCACAAGATGAAGAAGTTTCCCCTTGATCACTAAGGTCGTGAAATGTTGAGAGCTGAGGTCTCGTGCGACGGGCGACAGTGACACAACTCGTAAGAAAAGTACAACGAAGGAGACAAGTTGCATGTATGTGTCGCTTGGCAGAGTCCACATAACATTGGCCTCTCTCGTTTTGGGGATTCACAAAGGAGGAGCATGAGGGCTCAACACTCCAACTAGCGAAGTCGCGAGTTACAAGTCCTGCTAGTGTTTATCCTAGACTACGGTTACATGTAGCAGGGGCGAGTGAGGAGGGGGCCATACCCATATCGCATCTCGGGTATCGACGTTTGGAGAAAGAGGAGTCGAGAGCCTTGACTCCCAACTCACGAGTTGCGAAAGGTGCTTGCGCTAAGGCCAGGTTGTGGTCGCTTGGAGGAGGATAAGGGAAGGGATGGTCTGCATTAGGCCCCATAGAAATTCGAAGATTTTGTCCCTCGAAGAAAAAGATAAAAAATCTAGGTTGTTGTAGTGGGTGTGTGACAAATTGGTATCAGAGCATGCTTACAACACTTGGCCTGCTTGGGCTCATGAACGAGTTGCACAGAAACTCCATTTGAAGTACTCTTAAAAGGAGTAACCCTCTTTCTTAACCCCCTTTATCAAAAGTCGAAGTTAAGAATGAAAATTCCTATTGTGTGTATGCATTTGAAAAATATGAATTATGCGCTGGTTATGAATGAATATAAATATTGACTAGAAACAAGTGTTTTTCCTGCACACAAGTGGACGATTAACCGCGGGAAACTGCAGACGCATAGAATGGTGACGCACCACGAAGTGGGGGATGGCTCCCACAATAAAGACAAAGAATCTGATGAAAGGAGAGTGGTAGAGACCCCTCCATATCTAGATGAGACTGTGAGGAGCCTCATGGTCGAACTACAGAGCTGAAAGGCCGACAACAAGAGGTTGATAAAAGAGAAAGAGAAGCAAATGAAAATTAATGCAGTCTTGTTGCAGAGTTTATCTGACATACAAAGACAATTATAGCATGGACCTGACACCAGTCACGCAGACTGACGACAGACAAAGAAAATTCGAAGTCCACCTGAGATACATAAACGTGGTCTTTTAAGTGGTCACACTGGGAAGAGCACCTTGAGAAAGGTTCACCCCTGAGAGAAGAGACAAGCATCAGACGATTCCTCTAGAAAGGAAATTGGAAACTCCGAGGGATCTTCTAGTAGCATAACTAGTTCTTATTCCCAAAGAAAATGGAAGAAGCGAAAGCATTCCAAAATTCATAATCGAAGAATTCAAGAAGGCCAAACCACCCTCTTTCAACGGAGAAATAAAGAAGGGGGAGGAAGCGGAGGCCTGGCTGCTTGGACTAAAGAAGTATTTCAGAGTCCATGACTTCTCAGGTAACTTGAAGGCCCGAGTAGCCACTTTCAACTTGAATGGAAAGGCTTCCATTTGGTGGGAAGACCTTAAGAATGTAAAAGGGATTCACAAAGAGGACCTATCTTGGGAATGGTTTGAGAAATACTTCAGGAAGAAGTATCTATCGGAAAAATATTTTGACGAAAAGACTAAAGAATTATATGAACTCAAACTAGGGCAACTCACCATAGAGGAATATGTCAGGAGATTCCTCGAGTTGCTGAGGTACGTACCCTATATAAAAGAAGAAAAAGCAAAGGTGCAACGATTCATCAGTGGACTACCTAAGGACTATCAGAACAAGATTGAGTTTGACGAGCCAAAGACCCTAGAAGACACTATCTGAAAGGAAAGATATTGATATGAACAGCTTGGGCATCGGACAGAACCTCACGAAGGCTGGAAGAAGAAGAATAGTTCAAGATTCCAGAAAAAGGGGTTTAAATCCCCAAGATTTAAAAACTATAAAAAGGACTCAAGGATGAGCTTCCCAACCTGAAGTGTACACCAGCAGAATTTCCCCTCCTAGAGCAGAAATAGACCTTTTGGATCTACCCCAGGAAAGATTGATAACCCAAAGAGAGAACCCTTGAAATGTTCAGGTTGTGGAGAAGAACATCTACTTAGGGACTGTCTACACCGACAACAGAACAATTGGATAATTTACAATGTTCAAGAAGCTCCCACCGTCAATGACATGGCCAAGAGTGTGCCACAAATTTATGCATCAGTGGATAATAAACAAGATGACCACCAAGCTTCAGTGGTGGAGATGGAAGGTATGATCACCAACCATCTAGTGTCTATTCTAATTGACCCTGGTTCAAATTTGAGTTATATAGCTCCTAAGGCTGTTGATAAGTGTAAATTACAGCCACATAAACACACCAAGCCATGGTTGGTACAATTAGCCATTGGCACCAAAAGAAAGGTAGCGGAGGTCATACCAGCTTGCCAATTCACTATGGGTGAATTCCCCACCCAAGCAACCCTTAACATACTACCCCTAGGATCGTATGACCTATTTATTGGTATGGACTGGCTAGCCACATATAAAGCCAGATTGGACTGTTACCATAAAACCTTAGAATGTGTTTTTGAAGAAGAAATATGGTAACCTTCGACTATGCATATATTATAGACAACTCAATAAGGTAACCATAGATAACAAGTACCCATTACCCCAGATTGATGACTTGTTCGATCAATTTGGAGGTGCTTCCATCTTCTCAAATATTGAATTGATATCTCGATACCATCAAGTCCGAATCAAGGGTGAAGACATCCACAAAACTGCCTTCAGGACGAGATATGGTCACTATGAGTTTTTGGTAGTACCATTTGGATTAACCAATGCCCCTGCCACTTTTATGTGCTTGATGAACAATGTGCTCAACAAATTCGTAGACAAATTCGTACTAGTTTTTATTGATGATATATTAATTTACTCCAAGAATAGGGAGGAACATGAGGAACATCTTAGACTTGTGCTTCAAGTACTAAGATAACACCAACTCTATGCCAAATTTAGCAAGTGCGACTTTTTCCAAAAGAAAATACATTACTTGGCCCATGTCATATCTGAAAAAGGAGTAGTAGTAGACCCTGACAAGATCCGGTCTATCATGGAATGGCCTACCCCAAAGGACATTTTAGATATCAGATCCTTTATGGGCTTAGCAGGATACTATAGGATATTTATAAAAGGATTCTCCTTGATTGGTTGCCCAATCACTGCCCTCCAGAAGAAGGGAGATAAATTCACGTGGACATAAGAATGTGAAGAAAGATTTCAATCCCTGAAACACCTTTTGACCCATGCACCCATGATGAATATCGTTGATCCCAAAAATGACTTCCTCATGTGCACAGATGCCTGTAAGGAAGGGATAGGGGGAGTCCTTATGCAAGAAGGAAGTGTAGTCTGCTATGAATCTCAAAAATTGAATGAGCACGAAGCCAACTATGTGACCCATGATCTAGAACTGGCCGCCATAGTGCACGCCTTAAAAATGTGAAGGAATTACCTCCTAGGAAGGAAATTTGTACTTATGATAGACCACTGTGGATTGCGATATCTGTTTGACCAACCAAAGCTCAATGCTAGACAAGATAGGTGGATGTCCCTTCTTCATGAGTTTGATTTCAAAATTAAACATATCAAGGGAAAGGAAAATAAGGTGGTTGATGCCCTTAGCATAAGTATGAAAACAATTCATCTGGCAGCGGTGAGCACCTGCGAGACCAACATCAGGGAAAGAGTTAAGAATGCATAAGAAACTGACACATTCTTCTAGACCGTGACCTCGTACTTGGAGCAAGAAACCACAGGGATAAAGTATGAAGTCTACCAGAGCATAGATGGAGGCCTGCTAACTTACAAAAACAGATTGTATATTCCAGATTGTGATGACTTGAAGAGGTTCATAATGGATGAACTACATAAAAGACCATATACTGGTCATCCAGGATACCAGAAGATGATCACAGCCACCAGGAAACAATTCTATTGGCCTGGATTGAAGAAAGACATAGTTGAGTACTTAGCCAAATGCATAGAATGCCAATAGGTTAAAGAAGAACAAGGACACCCAACATGATTATTACAACCTCTACCAATCCTAGAATGGAAATGGGAAACCATCTCCATGGATTTCATCACCGGATTACCAACCTCGACCAAACAGAATGACGCCATCATGGTGGTGGTGGATAAATTGATCAAGTCCGCTCATTTTATCCCCATCAAGTCGACTTGCAAGGCAATAGATATCACCAACATATTCATGAGGGAGATATTCAGACTACATGGTATGCCTAAAGAGATCGTGTCTGAGAGAGACACGAAATTTACTTCCAACTTTTGGAAATCCTTGATGGTTGGTTTGGAGACCAAATTATTGTTTAGCATAGCCTATCATCCTCAAACTGATGGACAGACAGAAAGAGTGAACCAAATACTAGAAGACATGGTAAGGATGCATGTAATGCATCAACCCAAAAAATTGGAAGATTACTTGCCACTGGTGGAATTCGCCTACAACAATGGCTACCAATAATCCCTGAAGATGAGCTCTTTCGAAGTCCTCTACGGTAGGCCATGCAACACTCCAATCAGTTGGAGTAATCCCATAAACATAATTACTATTGGACCCGACATGTTGAAAGAAATGGAACAACAAGTGATTCAAATAAAACAAAATCTAAAGGTTGCTAAGAACAAACAAAAACGTTACGCCGACCGAAAGAGAACTCCAAGAGAATTCAAGACGGGAGACCATGTATATCTCAAATTTAATCCTAGGAAGAGTTCCCTGAGGATGGGAGCTTGTGCCAAGTTGGCACCTCAGTATTGTGGACCCTTTTAAGTTCTAGATAGATTGGGACCTGTAGCCTATAGGCTAGCACTTCCTCCCATAGTAAAAACACATAATGTTTTCCATGTTTCATTATTGAAGAAATATGTACATGATTCTAATCATATAATTGACTGGTTTGTGATCCAGATGGATCCGGAGGGAGAATACCTGTTGAACCTCAATTCATACTGGACAGACAGGAAACCCCACTTAGGAACCGAACCATTGCACAAGTCAAGGTGCAGTGGAAACATTTTTGGCCCAGATGAGGCTACATGGGAAATGGAAGAAGCCATGAAAAAGGCATATCCGATTTTGTTTACTTCTGTACATACATGTCATATTGATAGATAGAACATCGAGGACGATGCTCCTTTAAGGGGGAGGGAATTGTAACACTCTGTTTTCCCCAGTCTGTAAAAATAACTATAGTGGCCAAGAACTATGGAAAACTCAAAGATGTGAATGTTTGATTTGACAAACCTTTATATAAAAGGTCGATGAATGTAAATTATGTTATGAATATGTGTTGCATAACTACTGGGAGGGGATGTTCTAAAAGAGACCATGATGGCTAATGAGAGGTGGTGGAAGGGACCTGGAATGGTTGCGTTAACTTCCACCGAGCCAATAACGTACTGGTTTTTACTTGCTCAAAGACCAAAGAAAATCTCTGACCCTGGAATGGATTTCTTGTCAGATTGGTAGGTGGGGAGGCTCCTCAAGAGTTAATGAGGGGATGGGGGTGAACCGCCGATCTGTAAAAGATCTCAGACCTGACCATGGACGAGGAAATTTGCACCACACACAATATTGCAGAGAAAAGGAAAGAGAGGAAGTGTGGTAAGAGGAGAGAGAGAGCGCACGACAGAGATCGTGGAAGAGAACTGGAGAAACTATGGAAACACAGGGAGTTTTTAACATAGGAGAAGGAGAGAAACCTTCTTCCTTGACTTTTGTTGAGTTGGAAGTAGGAGAATGAATCTCAAAGCATTGTGGTCTAGCTCGAGGGTGGCTAGTGGTAAATCCGTTTGGAGTCACTGAGCCTACGGTTGGGTGGAAACAAGCACCCCTCCCAGCAGTTGCATCATGCCTGGTGGATCTGATAAGTGTTTTATACCTTGTATTTTGAATTGAATATCATGAATACATGCTCATGTTTATATGCCCATAATGATTTCTATGTGGAATGATTGTCTGGTGTTTTAGACTGGAAATAATGGATGCATGTGTATACTTACATGCCATAGTTGGTTTCTCTACAAATGATTAAGTCTAGGGCATGATTTTGATCCACCGAGAATCGTCTTGTTTGCTTGATTCTCATAATATTCTAGGAAGGCTCCTCGAGAGTACTCTTCCTTGAGAATTACCCCATAAACCTTGGAACCGTACCGAACCTTTACCCAGATACTCAACTGAGATCAAGGACAATTGCCCAAGAACCGTTTGAAGGTTCATGCTATCTAGGTCTGGAAATCTTATGCAAGAAAGAGTAGCTCTCTAAGGTCTCAGAGTCGTGGGATTTTAAAGCTCTGAGAGGTTGAATTTCGTGATTCAAGCTTAGAAAGGATAGCGAGTCCAATTATTGAAAGATAATACCCCATCATTGGTAGACGAATGGTCGGAAGCCTTTCAAAAATACCCTAGATTTGTCAAGACCGATGGGTCTAGAGGAGGAGCAAAAGCGTTAACACCTCGACCCTCTCAGCCTTCGCAAGTAGCGATGGGATCCAGGACCGTAGATCCAAGAATCTGTCGAAGCTCTATTGATGCGTGGTAGTCGGGTAGCATTTCACCGACTCACGACTTGGAGTGGTCAAGGGTAGGATTGCACGAACTCACGACCCGTGAAATCACGACATGATCGTGGTCGTTGGATCCAAGACACGGGAGAACCATTGGATCAGAATCTCCACGTGGTATCGCGTATCGGGGGTTCGAAGGTTGAAAGAATCTCCTTTCGATTACAGAAGTCACGAAGTGCCGAGAATCGAGGGCTCATGCAAACACGTGGCACACCCGTTAGGTGTGGACCACATGGTTGACAGGTGGCATAACAACAAGCACCCAGAGAAAGGTGGGAGCGGGTGACAGGTGATGGACACATGCCACCTGGGAAAGAGTCAACCCATTGTTGACTTATCGTGGCTCAGAGTTTCATAGAATGAAGAGATTTCCCATTGATCGCTTAGGTCGTGAAACGCCGAGAGCCGAGGTCTCGTGCAACGGGCGACAGCGACACATCTCGTAAGCAGAGTACAGCAGAGGAGACAAGTGGCGTGTATACATCGCTTGGCAGATTCCACATAACGTTGACCTCTCGCATCTCAGGGATTCACAAAGGAGGAGCACGAGGGATCAACACTCCAACTAGCGAAGTCGCGAGTTGTGAGTCCTACTAGTGTTTATCCTAGCCTACGGTTACATGTAGCAAGCAATAGTGAGGAGGGAGCCATACCCATATCGCATCTCGAGTATCGGCGTTTGGAGAAAGAGGAGTCAAGAGCCTTGACTCCCAACTCGGGAGTTGCGAAAGGTGCTTGTGCTAAGGCCAAGTTGTCGTCTCTTGGAGGAGGATAAGGGAAGGGATGGTCTGTGCTAGGCCCCATAGAAATTCGGGGATTCTGTCCCTCGAAGAAAAAGACAAAAAATCTAGGTTGTAGTAGTGGGTGTGTGACATAAATAATAAAGTGAAGTGATGAGTGTACTATAATTCAAAGTGAATACAAAATAAATTATTGAAATAATAAATTTAATGGAAAAATTAGAAGTGGGTTAACCCTAAAATAAGGGAAGTGGGGCCAAGTGACCTAGAAGATGTTTTTAAGGAAGCTACTTGAAGAGTATAAATAAGAGGTAAGGCTCTCATTTTAATCACACTTGATAATATTGAATATATATATATGTGTGTGTCTGAGGTAACCAAGGATATATAAGCCGAAATTATGAGGAAAGGTGAAGAAAAGAAGGCCGAAATGCAAGGAAGGATAAATTCTTTTGATGGTGCTTTCTAAGGTATGTTATTTACAGGTCATCTCACCATTTTCGTTATAAATTTTTTTATATAATGATTCAGAATGTGAAATTCCTCTTCCATTGAAAAAATATATCCAAGTATCTATGGTAAAAAATTTAGCTTGTGGGTCATTGTATTTTTGGAGTTACACTCCATAGAAAATAGGGTTTGTGGCTAGTCCTGAAACTAGTAAAAAACAGGTGTTTTGGGTAAAAATGTCATAACTTCTTCATAGAGGATCCCAATTCAGTGAAACCAAATGTGTTGGTTAGGGTACAGTCTAGTATGTTGTGTAACAGTTTCATATCATTTAAACAAATATTCCTTTCTAGGCACGCTCTACAAGATCGCTCTCTAGAATAAGCTAGAATTCAGCAAGGTATGTCATTTTTTATATAAATCCTTTTTTGAGAGGTTTCAAGTAGTGAAACTTGGAGTAGTTGCATAAAAAGCACTGAAAAACATTGTATATCAGTTTCATATCTTTATACATAACAATTACAAAGTTATGATTACTTCAAGTTAGGTTTGTTGACTAATCCAAAACTAGGCATGTGAGACTAAAGAAAAGTTTGATGAAAATGCTAGTCTCTTGTTGTTAAAGTTAAGGAAGGTTTTCAAGAATGTGATAATATACACTAGGTCTATTACAGAGCTACAAATCAGATTTGGATGATTAAATTGATGAGGGATTTTGGTTGAGGTACATGTTGAGTACATGGTTGAGACAAGTAGTTGATGAGTTGCCACATACATGAGGTGTATAGTTGATGATGTTGGTACATATTGATGAGTCATAGTTGATGAGTAGTTGACACATTATTGGTATATACTTGGTACATGGTTGGATGCACTTATTTATGGTATAGGTTGATTATAGGTTGTTTGGCACAGGTTGGTGCATGGTTGATGCACTTGTTTATGTTGACAGATTGATATATGTTGAGGATTGTTGCCTCATCTCAGTTGGTGCTGAGAATGTAAGCTAAGTCTTGCATATAGAGATGGTGCTCTTATAGAGTTGTACTCTATTCAGTTGTTGCTAAAAAACCCCCGGATTGAAGTCCATAACAAAAAGAAAAATTGTGCATACATCTTGTGTTCTTTGTGTTCCTTGTGGAGATGATTTGTTGATGATATGTTGTTGATATATGTTGTTGATATGTATTCACATCTAACTGATTATAAATGACAACAATGAGTAATGAGAAAATGTTGAATGTTAACTAAGGAGTTTTTGCGTAAGAGGGAACTTTTGGGAAAAATATCCCCACACTCATTCACCCCCCCCCCCCTCTAAGTGTGGTAGGTGTGTCCAACAAAGTATGGACATGAGATTTTATAGATCATATGCAGATACCTCATTCCATACTTAGGCACTTTTTTGAATGCGGGTTCTCGGACTGGCAGGCTGAAAATTGAACCTCTATTGTTCTGTTTCCTACAAATACCACCTACACTTCTGCGATATACAAATTGATAGGCGGACTTGCGAGTTGGTTGGTCCATATTGCTGATTTTAATTAGATGAGAAAGTTTGTACAATCTGTTTGGCCAAGTGATATAAAAGTATTCTGACAAATGGGAAATACATGGTAAACATGTACTTTTATAAAGTATGGACATGAGATTTCATAGAACATATGTGAATCCCTCATTCCATACTTGGGCACTTTTTGGATCATGGGTTCGCGGCCTGACAGGCTGAAAATTGAGTATCTATTGTCCCGTGTCCTACAAATAGCACCTACACTTCCACGATATACAAATTGACAGCCGGACTTATGGAGATGAGTCTCTATATAAAGTATGGACATGAGATTTTATAGAGCATATGCGGATCCCTCATTCCATACATAATCACTTTTTTTATTGCGGGTTTATGGCCTGGCGGGCTGAAAATAGAGTCTCTATTGTTCTGTGTCCTACAAATAACACCCAGACTTCTGCGGTATACAAATTGACAGGAGGACCTACGGCAGGATCCCTCATTCCATACTTGCGCACTTTTTGGATCGCGGGTTCGCGGCCTGGCGGGTTAAAAATCAAGTATCTATTGTTCGGTGTCCTACAAATAGCACCTAGACTTCCATGATATACAAATTGATAGGCGGTCCATACACTTTTTGGGTCACGGGTTCGCAGTCTGGCGGGATGAAAATTGAGTATCTATTGTTCTGTGGCCTACAAATAGCACCTACACTTCCGCGATATACAAATTGACAATAGTGGGACTTGCGGAGATGAGTCTCTATATAAAGTATGGACATGAGATTTTATAGATCATATGTGGATCCCTCATTCCATACATAGTGTCAGGGTCCTAACCCGCACATAGGTAGATTAATATATTCGGATGTAATAAAGGTCAATATTAATAAGGCCTTTCAATAAAATAGAATAAGGCAGATGTAAGAAGACCTAATAGAAGCTTCCGCTTCTAGAAGGATCTTCCTCTAG
>ML819062.1:40888-56874 GCA_009831015.1 Picea engelmannii | reverse complement strand
GCATGCGAACATTGCTTTCTGAATCAAAGTGTTATTTTTGTTGTTGTTCTTATATCATTTATGTGTTATTGTGGAGATTATGTTGGATATATTACTGTTATTCTTCCATTTCTAGCATTTTATTTATGTTCTGCATATTTATTATATCTGGTATCTTGCAAGTGGTATCAGAGCACTTTCCTTGGCAGAAATTGTGGGAATTTTTTTTTCAGGGTAGAGACGTATTCCGACATCTTTAAACCACAGAGATCTGTCGTTACGTGCATAAACCCACGATTGAGGGATTGATACACACAAGAAAGACAAGTGGTTCTTAAGCGCACATATGTTGGCCACCCTTGTAACCCCTGTTGGTACCCCTTCGAGTGGTAGCGCATCAGACAACACCTGTTTACGGATCGGCCTAGATTTCTTGAAGCCCTCTTTAGATAAACCTATCGGTCATCGAACTACTATAGTGTCACCGAGAACAACACTCGGGAATATACTCTCTAGTACCTGGGTACTCAGGTAGTATGACTAAGGGTACAGTCTATCCTCTTTAGTTAGTTCCCTAAGATATTGGGCCGAGTACTACTATTGGACCCTGCATGTATATCATAGAGCTATAGCACAGGGCAAACCCTTGTCTGTAGAACCCTTGAATACCTAACCCTTGGGGGAAAGAAACATAAACAAATTAAAAACAGACCAGATCTATTGTCGCACAACTATGTTCGAGTTTCCAAGTAAATACACATCTCTTTTTGGTTAAGAATTTGGGGATTTCATCACTGCAGTATTCTTTAGACCAGAGTATACCTCTGCAGGTGTAAAAAAAAAAAGTCTGGAATTTTTTTCACCATTATTTGAGACCTATCCCATTGGATTCATCTCTCTGCCCTTATCACATTCATCCATATCATTTTTCGACAAAATTTTTGACCTCGCCCGCCCCTTTTCAGTTCACCCATCCTCATGGCCCATACCTATAGCCAAGACCTGGAAGCTCGCTTCAACACCATGCAATCTGGTTTCCTAGAAACCCAAAAAGAAGTGAAACAACTGAGTTCTACTGTTGCCTCCATCGATTCGTCCATCAATGATACCATAAATACAACCATGCAGTCCTCAATGGAGGAAGTCAAACAAGAACTGACCACCCAGCTTGAATATGTATTTGCATCACTCTGCACCAAACTGAAGATCCCTATAGATGACAATTTCTCTGAAGCACATCCAAAGAATGAAGGCGAAACTTCCTCCCATTCCCATACCTTTCAGTCCCATCACTTTCAATGTGACATATGCCTTTTGCGGGTGGACGTGACCAAATTTGATGGCTTGGACCCCACTGGTTGGGTAACCCAAATGGAACATTATTTCTCTTTATATGGCATTACATATGACTTGGACAAACTCTGATATGGTGTTCTCCATCTAGATCAAGAACATTGGCAATTGTGGCAATGGAGAAAAACTTCACGTCAAGGGTATATTGCTTGGACCCAATTTGTGATGAGCTTTATGAACGCTTTGACATGGACACCAACCATTTGGGTCGTTTGAAAAAGTTGAAACAATCTGGAACAGTAGAAGACTTCATAGCTGCCTTTGAACGCCTGACTTTTCGAACAGAGGGCATGACTGATGCTTTCTTTCGAGAGTGTTTTATTAGTGGCCTCAAGGAGGAGATTCGGGCCCATGTCCTCATGGCTCGACCCTCGATTGGGTGGAGGCTACTAAAAGATATAAAGAAGCACAAAAGGTTGTATCATCTCAAAACCGAAAACCCTCCTTTATCCCTCACCCTAAACTCATCACTCCCACTACTCCCTCCGCTCCATTAAAAATACAAAAATTGACCAGGGATGAAATGGTTGAACGCCAACTCGAAGGCCTTTGTTATATTGTGATGACAAATATTTCCCGGGCCACTAGTGTAATAAACAAAATATTTTTATGGCCATCTCTGAGGACATTTCAGAAGAGGATGTTGAAACTCCCCTTGTGTCCGAGTCACCTGAAATCACTGACATAACCTCTCCCTCAGACCCTCCCGAAGTAGAACATGTCATTTCCCTCAATGCTCTCACTGGCTTTACCTCTCCCCAAACCCTCAAGTTAATCGGTTACATCAAGCATCGAAAGGTCATCATTCTGGTTGATAGTGGAAGCACCCATAATTTTATTCATCGCCGCATTGCCCAAGAAACTCATTGCTACATCCATGTTGTCAACAATTTCCAAATCATGATTGCCAATGGTGGTTCCATGAAATGTGGAGGATGCTGTGAAAATATGCGTCTCCAAATCGGTGACTACCACCTAAAATCCCATATGTTTTCTATCAACATGGGTGGTTGTGACATTGTGTTGGGTGAAGACTGGCTAAGAACTTTGGGTCCCATTCTCATGGATTTTAAGGCCTTAACCATGCAATTCGACCAGGAAGGCCACCAATATAAATTCCAAGGCCTCACTGTTGGTTCACCTGAGATCATTAGTTCCTATCGCATGGAAAATTTTCTCAAAAAAGGTCATTCTGGTGTCATTGCCCAACTCCATGCCATTCAAGCAACGGAAACACCACCGGTGTTGCATAACCTCCAAGCTCTCCTTTCGAAACATCAAATGGTATTTTCCACTTCCCAAGGCATCCCTCCTTCCCACGGTGTTCATGATCATTCCATTCCCCTTGTACCCAGAAGCCTTCCTCCCAATATCCGTCCATATCGCCACCCCTTCTCACAAAAAATTGAAATTGAGAAAATGGTCCAGGAACTCCTTAATGCAGGCGTTATCTACCCTAGTACGAGCCCTTACTCTTCTCCTATAGTCATGGTCCTGAAGAAAGAAGGTTCTTGGATAATATGTCCTGACTTCCATGCCCTCAACAAACTGACCATTAAAGACAAATTTTCCATTCCTGTCATTGATGACCTCCTAGATGAATTGAGTGGCGCCCAATTCTTTACTAAACTTGATCTTCACTTGGGCTATCACCAGATACGTATGAAAGAGGAAAACATTCCCAAGACGGCCTTTCGCACTCATGAGGGCCACTATGAGTTTTTGGTCATGCCCTTTGGCTTGTGTAATTCCCCCTCCACCTTCCAAAGCCTCATGAATCATGTCTTCTGTCCCTTTCTTCGTCATTTTTTCTTAGTTTTCTTTGATGATATCCTCATCTATAGAAAAACCTGGACCGACCATCTTACTCATGTGGATCAAGTTCTCCATTTCCTCTCCCAGCACCAACTTTTCCTGAAACAGTCTAAATGTGATTTTGGTGCCTCAGAAGTAGAATACTTGGGTCATCTGGTTGGAAACGATGGTCTCAGGGTGAATCTAAAAAAGATTGAAGCTATGCAAGATTGGCCGCACCCAAAGACTCTCAAAAGCTTGCGTGGATTTCTGGGCTTAAAAGGGTACTATCGCATGTTTGTGAAGAACTACAGAAAGATTGCAACACCTCTCACTGCTCTCCTAAAAAAGAACTCTTTCACTTGGACTCCAACCACTTCTCAAGATTTTCAAACCTTGAAGACGACCATGTGCACCACTCTGGTTCTGGCCCTTCCTGATTTCACAAAGACCTTTGTGTTAGAATGTGATGCCTCAAGGAAAGGAATTGACACTGTCCTTATGCAAGAGGGTTGACCTTTAGCCTTCACCAACAAGCAACTGTCTGAAAGGAATCTGGGCAAACCCATTTACGAAAAGGAAATGTTGGTTATTCTGCATGCTATTGAGTTGTGGCACCCTTATCTCTTAGGGAAACGCTTCCAAATCAAGATTGACCATCAAAGCCTCAAGTAATTTCTGGAACAACGCATTTCCTCCCAGGAGAAACAAAAATGGGTGACTAAGCTCTTTGGTTATGACTATGAGATCATTTACAAGAAGGGCAAAGACAATGTAGTGGCGGATGCACTATCCCAAAAATATGAAGAAGAAGGATCTATTTTTTCTCTTTCCTTCATTGTACCCGATTGGCTCCAAGCTGTGCGCCAGGAATGGCTTCAAGATCCCAAAAGTTCGCATCTGATCCAGCAATTGCAGACCAAGGCTCCGGCTCCCCCAGGGTAATCTTGGCTCCACGATGAGCTTCGATACAAAGGCCATTTGTATTTAAGTAAACAATCAAAGATTAAATCCACGATACTTTCTAAGCTTCATGCTACACCCACAACTGGGCACTCAGGGTTCACCAAAACATATGATAGAGTCAAACGTTCTTTTTTATGGGATGGTATGAAAAAGGACATCCATAAGTTTGTAGCTGAATGTGAAGTGTGTCAACACAACAAGGGAGAAACAGTCAAATCTCCGGGAAAACTACAACCACCTCCGATTCCATCAGCTATTTGGAAGGATATCTCTATGGACTTTATTACCGGCTTACCCAAATCAGGGAATAAATCAGTCATAATGGTGGTTGCGGATCGTCTTTCCAAGTATTCTCATTTTTGCGCTCTTCAACACCCATTTACTGCATCCACGGTGGCTCAAATTTTCATGGACCAGGTCTTCAAGCTTCATGGCATGCCACACTCTATTGTTTTTGATCATGAACCAACTTTCACAAGCAATTTTTGGCAAGAACTGTTTAAGCTCCAGGGCACCCAATTGCATCTCAACACAGCTTATCATCCCCAGACTGATGGTCAAATAGAGGTTGTCAACAAGTGCTTGGAAACATATCTGAGGTATTTTGCTTCTGAAAAACAACATCAGTGGGCTCAATGGCTACCCCTAGTTGAATGGTGGTACAACACTTCCTATCATACAGCTACTCGCATGACTCCTTTCGAAGCGGTATATGGACATAATCCACCTTCAGTTCTCTCATACTTACCGGGTACCTCGAAGGTCCAGGCGGTTGACCAAACACTTATAGTTCGAGAGGATATTCTTCGTACCCTTAAAGAGAACTTGGTCATGGCACAAAATTTCATGAAGCAACAAGCAGATCAAGGTTGCTCTGAACATCAATTTGCAGAAGGGGATCAGGTGTTTTTGCGACTGCAACCATGCAAGAAAACTTCCCTCAAGGCCGAGCATTGTTAGAAGCTAGTGCCCAAATTTAATGGTCCTTATACAGTTCTCAAGCGTGTGGGACAAGTCGCATATCAGTTAGCTCTGCCCAGTCAGTCGAAGCTACATCTAGTTTTCCATGTTTCATGCTTAAAGAAGGTGATTGGAAATAGGTGCCAAATTCAAACCAACCTTCCCGAGTTAGCTAAAGAAGGATCCATTTGGCTATAGCCAGAAGCAATTTTGGACCAGCGTGAGCATCGCCTGCGTCAGAGAACCATCAAGGAAGTGTTATTCTAGTGGAAATATAAGAATCCAGCAGATGCCACTTGGGAACCAACTACCATTCTGCAGCAGTTTCCTCATCTCAAGCCTTGAGGACAAGGTTGTTTTTAAGGGGGCAGACATGTTAGGGTCCTAACCTGCACATAGGTAGATTAATATATTCAGATGTAATAAAGGTCAATATTAATAAGGCCTTTCAATAAAATAGAATAAGGCGGATGTAAGAAGACCTAATAGAAGCTTCCGCTTCTAGAAGGATCTTCCTCTAGATGCTTCTCTTTATAGACATATTTAGTATAAATAAGGGTCGAGGGTATGAAAACCCTAGCTAGGAGATTATTGTAACAGAGCGTTGCTCGATTGGAGGTTGCCCCCTCAAAGAGGCCTGTGAACATTACTTTCTGAATCAAAGTGTTATTTTTGTTGTTGTTCTTATATCATTTCTGTGTTATTGTGGAGATTATGTTGGATATATTACTATTATTTTGCCATTTCTAGCATTTTGTTTTTGTTCTTCATATTTATTATATCTGGTATCTTGCACATAACCACTTTTTTTTATCGCGGGTTCGTGGTCTAGCATGCTGGAAATAGAGTCTCTATTGTTCTGTGTCCTACAAATAACACCCAGACTTCCATAGTATACAAATTGATAGGAGGACCTACGGGCTGCTTGGCTAAATATTGCATTTGTATTGTTCTAGAACATATACGGATCCCTCATTCCATACTTGCGCACTTTTTGGATCGCGGGTTCGCGTCCTGGAGAGCTGAAAATTAAGTATCTATTGTTTGGAGTCCTACAAATAGCACCTAGACTTCCATGATATACAAATTGACAAGCGGTCCAGACATTTTTTTGGATCGCGGGTTCGCAGCTTGGCGGGCTAAAAATTGAGTATCTATTGTTCTGTGGTCTACAAATAGCAACTACACTTCCACGATATACAAATTGACAGTCTGACTTGCGCAGATGAATCTCTATATAAAGTATGGACATGAGATTTTATAGAGAATATGTGGATCCCTCATTCCATACTTAGGCACTTTTTTTATCGCGGGTTCGTGGCCTTGCTGGCTGAAAATAAAGTCTCTATTGTTCTGTGTCCTACAAATAACACCCAGACTTCCACGATATACAAATTGACAGGAGGATCTACGGGCTGCTTGGTTGATCATTGCATTTGTAATGCTCTAGACCATATGTGGATCCCTCATTCCATAATTGGTCACTTTTTGGATCGTGCGTTCGCAGCCCAACGGGCTGAAAATTAAGTATCTATTGTTCCTTTTTGGGCCGCACGTTGAAAATTGAGTATCTATTGTTCTGTGTCCTACAAACAACACCTACAGTTCGATGATTTACAAATTGACAGCCGGACTTGCGGAGATGAGTCTCTATATAAAGTATGGACATGAGATTTTATAGAGCATATGCGAATCCCTCATTCCATACTTAGCCACTTTTTTGATCGTGGGTTCGGGGCCTGGTGGGATGAATATAGAGTCTCTATTATTTTGTTTCCTACAAATAACACCCAGACTCCTAATATATACAAATTGACAGGAGGACCCATGGGCTGCTTGGCTGAACGTTGCATTTGTAGTGTTCTACAACATATGCAGATCTCTCATTCCATACTTGGGCACTTTTTGGATCACGGGTTTGTGTCCTGGAGGGATGAAAAATAAATATCTATTGTTTGGTGTCCTACAAATAGCATCTAGACTTCCGTGATATACAAATTGACAGGCGCTCCATGCACTTTTTGGATCACGGGTTCGCGGCCTGACGGGATGAAAATTGAGTATGAGTAGGAATTGCGGAGATATACAAATAACACGTAGGACTTGTGGACATGATTCTTTATATAAAGTATGGACATGAGATTTTATAGAGCATATGTGGAGTCTCTATATGGACATGAGTCACATTATTGCAGTTTCATTGTTTTGTGTTCTCCAAATAGCACTCGGAGTTCCGCGATATACAAATTGACAGATGGACTTAAGGGCTGACAGGTTCAATTTTTTCCATTGTTTACAGATGCTAATCCCTATCAACTATCTGACATATCTAAAAATATAATTTTCAATACTATATTATTAATATTAAATTTTGATATTGCAGAATTTAATTAGACGAGAAAGTTTTTGCAATTTGGTCGGGCGACAGATATAAAAGTTTTCTGACAAATGAGCAATGCATAGTAAACATGTACTTTCATAAACAATTTACAATATATTTTATAGAGCATATGTGGATCCCTCATTCGATATTTAGCCACTTTTTTTTATCAAGGGCTCTCGGCCTGGCTAGCTGAACATTGCACTTTCATTGTTCTATATCTTCCAAGTAGCACTCGAACTTCTGCGATATGCAAATTGACATATGGACTCGAGGGCTAGTGGGTTCAAATATTCCATTGTTTACATATGGCAATGTCTATCAACAACCTAACATTTCTAAAAACATTAATTTCAATACTAAATTATTAATATTACAAATTGATGTTGTAGAATTTAAGTAGACGACGAAGTTTGTCCATTTTGGTGGACCGACTGATATAAAAGCTTTCTGACAAATGAGAAATACATAGTAAACATGTACTTTTATAAAGTATGGACATGAGATTTTACAACATATGCAGATTCCTTATTTCATACTTAGGCACTTTTTGGATGGCGGGTTCGTGGCCTGGCAGGCTAAAAAATGAGGTTTTATTGTTTCGTGGCCTACAAATAGCATCTAGAGACCCCGATAAACTATCTAAAAATTCCATTGTTTACATATTCTAATCTCTATCAACTATCTAACATATCTAAAAACATTATTTTCAATACCAAATTATTAATATTAATTTTTGATATTGCAGAATTTAATTAGACGAGGAAGTTTGTACAATCTGGTCAGGCCACTGATATAAAAGTTTTCGGAGAAATGAGAAATACATAGTAAACATGTACTTTTAGAAACAAACAATATTGTAACTTTACATGCAATCCTCTAACAATTGTGCATGCAACTATTTTCTTTCATGGCAGTACTAGAGCAGCAACAAAATCTCACAGAATAACAGATATCCGCCTCATCAGACATGGAAAATAACACAACTAGATGTAGACCCATGGGTGCAGGGGCTGAACACCATAATGTGCCCCAAATAAACAATAAAAATCCAAAAAAAAGTAAAAAAGAAAAGCTCCAACAACCGTCGTTGCACCCCAACCTTGCAAGGCCGAATCAAACAAAAGAAAACAACAAGGACCAAATTTTGGCAGGTTCAAAATTGTAATCGTTTAGGGATGCTCATCCTATCTAAATTTATCTAAAAACATTATTTTTAAATACTAAAATATTAATATTAACTACTATTCGTTCATTCAAATTATTTCAGGATATTAATTTTACCAAGTTCAACGAATAAGAAAAAATGGCAAAACAACAACCAATTTGAATTTTAAGAGCCTCTTGTTGGTATGATAGGACAGGTGCACTTCACACACTATATATTCGTTGATTTTAAATTATTTTAGAACAATAATTTGACCAAGTTCATCGACCAAGGAAATCTTCTAAAGCAAGCCACATACTACATTTGCGTCACAACGCCATAGAAATTATCAGGCAGATCTACGTGCCAGCTGGCTAAAAAATTCAATTATATTGTTTTGTGTCCTCTAAAGAACAATTGAAGTTCCACGGTATACAAATTGGCAGACAAAGAAGATAACCAAGAACCAACTATACTTTAAACAGGCCGCAAGAAAGTTTCCAAAAGGTTCCATAGAGCAAAACCCATCAACCTTTGCACCAAACAATTTGATATACAAAGAAAAGACATCGTCGCATTCATTTTCTCTTGCATGTGATATATGTTCCCAGTAGGAAATAACTAGGGCCGTGCGATATATGGGGATTACAGAGATATGGACCAAGTCCAACGAACATTCATCTGGATGTTGAACAAATATTACAGAGACACATGAGGTATTTTCGTTTCCTGCCAAAGTTTCATATATTTTATTTTTTCCGCTTCTTCAGCTGATATGAAAAATTGCATTGTCCTCATTTAAGATGAATTTTCTTTGTATCCGAAGCTACCGCAGCATGTACACACTACTTTCCTTTTTCTGTAGATACGTTTCATACGACAACTCTGCCAACTCAGGAAACACTTTTTGTAACAGAGGTTGTCTAACCGTAAAATGCACAGTTTTGTTGCCCACGGTTCAGATAACAACATTTACGCAATGTCCATATATATATGGACATTTTTCACCGCATCACAGACAATCAATCATATCATCACTTATTAAAGCGGAGGCAGAAGCAACAGAATTGCAGTTTGCACATAAAGGCTCAAAGGGGGTCGAGTACACATTGGCTGCAACTAAAAGACCTTCAACCTGGGAAAGCGAGAAAAGGGATTAATACATTGAAGAATATTATAATACACAACTGCACCCCCCCCCTTCCCCTTTAAAAAAAAATAAAAATAAAATAGGCGTAGAAATTTGTTGAAGGTTATTTCTATAAGCAAAGTGAGGATGATTTTGTGGATGTATACGCACAACAGTTGTAGAGATAGATAGTTTCTTCAGATCCTCTACTATATATGCTCGCAAATATGTTACAAATGTTGTCTAGGTTGTCCAAAAGATCCTTTCTCTAGCACCCCTCTTCTTTGTTATATTTTTGAACAACAAAAGTGGGATCTGCCCTCTACGCAATTGTTGTTTTATTGACGAAAACAAATATGAATACATATCGAACAATTGTAGATGCAACATGGAACAGTGCAATATTTGTGTAACTTATCCGACATACATGCAGATGCGAAAGTAAAGGAAAAAACTGAATATGAAAAGTGGTACCATTTCCTTGCCGTTGTCCAACTCGCCATCCTTTATATGGAGAATGTGTTGCGAGCCAAATCTTCTCGCCAGTGTGATAACATCCCTAATTGTTATGATTGGGTAAACAACAGTGCTCTGTGCAAGCTGGCTAATAGTCGAGTCCAGGACGAAGCAATATTCTGAACAAACAATGAGAATTTTTTCCACAATGCTTGTTTCTTTCAGCGAAATAATTCGATTGCAATCACCACAGTCATATACTGTTTTGGGAAATATATTAAAATTTGTAATGGATATCCCATTATGCGACAATATCTTTTTTGCATGTTTCTGGACAAGTTGTGGAGGAATAGTCAGTGTCACTCTCATCATGGCGTCCTTGTCTGTCATGTCAGCACACATAATGGATCTACTTTTGTTTTCCTTGTCCAAGTAGGTGCTATAGACAACCATTATGTCCCTGACAAACACTTGTCCACTTTGGTGGTTGTTCAAGGCCTCTATTGACAATACTTTGGATGTTACAACTCTATACCTGGTGACATTTTTTGAACAAGAAAACTAAAGTAAATGGTAGTGTGCTACAAGTACATGCATAGTTTTTGATGAGCTATGGAGCCACAATTTTTCAACCACGCCTCTTAGTCTGTGGAACATGCAGAACGTTTGGCGTCTCGCTTGTACTTGTTGATACATATTGCGAGTTGCAAACCATGTATTGCAGATGGCATCATCATATATGCCATGCCATAGATGAATATACAGCCCAGGAAATCTATTTAGTTAACATTGTAAGAGCAGAGCGTATCCATATTTACCTTTGGCCTTGTCAGTCTATCGATGTCTGCGATGACTGACTGCTCATGGCTGTGTCACTAGTCCAACGTTTTATGATGCAAGCATGTGCAGATGAACATCATGACTAAACAAGCATATGCATTGTATATTGTCCATCGGAACGACAAAAATAACCGAAAAACTCTATGCATCTGAATTTTTTAACTGGAGTAATGTTTAACAGTAAACAAGGCGTGAGCGTGGGGCACCATGGCCAATCTGTATATCGCAGACCCCCATAAGCCAAGGGAGAAATCTTCAACCTGCCAGCCGCAATCGAGAAAGTGGGTAACTATGGAATAAGGTAGGAGTAGGACCACATATGTCAAATCGTTAGTCGGCCAACCGACGCATGAAGGAATTTTTGGAAAGCACACTAAGCAGATGAATTAGAAAACAAAAGGGATAATAGATAATGGGAAAAGTAGAAATAGGGAGCGCAGAAAGGCCCATTACTGCGAAGTGATCGTTTTCAAGTCTAATATTTTATACCCCCACCCGGTTTGTATATTTAATTTACCAACACACTTGGTATACCTTTTAGAAGATTGTACCACATAATCCTCTGTTGTTGCACAGAAGAAGTCATCTCCCTGTCCAAGCAACCTATTTTTTCGAAGGCAGTAATGCCGAAGATGCAATGGACATGAAGGCAAGTTAGTATGAAGACAGGCATCTAAAAGAAAAAGAAACAGGTCTATTTACCCGCCAAAGAGTCCTTCGTCCTGTCCAGCCATTATGTTTGTTTAAATGCAGCAATGCAACACAAACACAATGGACATGAACTAGCATAGTATGACGCATGTAACCAAGATAACTTACCATATAGGAAGGCACACAACTAGTTTAACAAAACAGTACAAGCATGCACCTTTCTATATCCTCTTCAACCGCTGCATTCAAGACTCCCTCCTTTTCGCTGGCTACTTTGTTTGTTTCAATGTCGAAATGCATAAAATTCTATGAACATCAATGGAAGATGGTATTCACCATAAAACAAGCAATATGTACATACAACAAAGCTGACTCAACGAACAATCTAGAAAGGCAGAAACATGAACCTTTGCGATTCTCTATCCATGGTTGTAAATGTGTAGATTTTTTTTCCCTACCCAAAATATATTACAAGCGACAAAATATCACGCAATTTCATGGCCGCAGTTAAACGATTTCTGGTTTTCCCTAGCAATTTATCCAGATATGCCCTTTAACCATGTTCTTTATCCTCTACACAGATGGTTGTGTCCACGATACAAGTTTTCAGTTTTCTGTGGCAAACTACCCAGACATTTTTCCAAACATGAAAATATAATATTGCAGAATCTTTGTTGAACATATCATATCTCAAGCACAACACAAATTGTATCGTGCGCACACTAGTCTATGTAGAGGAGAAAAAACATGCAATGTCATATCCGCACATCTGACCATACATGGTTTATAAATGTAGCCTGCATACATATGCTTTATTCCAACAAAAAAATAGTGGATATTGTAAATTCACATGCAATCCTTGCACAATTTTTTATCCAACTATTTTTTTTCATGGCGGGACTGGAGCAGCAACAAAATCTCACAAAATAATAGATATTGGCCTCGACAAACATGGAAAATAACACAATTGCATGTCGACTCGTGTGTGCAGGCGATGAACATCGTAAAGCGCCCCAAACAAACAATAACAATCCAAAAAAAAGAAAAAAGAAAAGCTCCAACAACCGTCGTTGCACCCCAACCCTGTAAGGCCAAATCAAACAAAACAAAACAGCAAGGACCAAACCAGGAAAAAAGCACCAACAAGTTGAACTACACCCCCAGGGGTCCAAAGCGCAAACCCCAGGAAAACAAACAGATCCAACAACCCAGGATCCAACGAACCAATAAGAACCATCGAGCCAATGAACAATATATATGTATCTCCAACGATTATGAAACTGCACCCCAAGCACAAAAGAAACCGGAAACATACAAGAAACATGTGACTACAAATAAGCAAACATTCTACTTGCAAACTGCAAACACTGAACAACAAACAAGGAATACAAAATGGAACTATGGCATCCAAACTTACTCCAAAACAATGAAATGCAGAAGCGCGGGTCGAATCGCGAGCGAAACAACAATACACAACAACCGAGAAACCAACGAAGAAGAAGCACTCATCGAACCAGTAAACAATGTATCTAGCTTCAATGGAAGAACAAGGATGAAACATACAATGGCTATTGAACTGGAGGTGAAAAAACAAGACTATGCAAATTCATTGTAACTGTATAGAAAATTTCGAGGAAAAATGTACTCTGAGAAGCATATATACATAAACATTTAAGACTGTCAAGCTATCTAAGGACCTCGCGGTATGCAAACATTTAATTTGTCAGGGGTGTTGGAGGACGTCGCGTCATGTAAACATTTACGCTTTCGGGCCTATTGAGGCATCTTAGAATAAGTGTCAATACATTTCAACAAATATACATCTGCCAAAGACGCTATACACTTTGGAATTCTCAATCACTACAAAGCTTGGATATCAAAACATTTCAATATGCTTAGTACACATCATAACCTACGGATATATTCGGCTAGTAGAAAATGATAATACAAACATTCGAATTAATGCTAGCATTAATCGACCTTCAACCAATATAGAGGAAAAAATATGATTAAAAAATATTGTCTACGAGAAAAACTTTGGATATGTTGCCATATAGTACATTGGGAATAGCGAAGCTGGCAATAAGACCTCCAATCTCTTATCCAATCATAGTAGTACATATATGTTATGTGCTTTTAATTCCATAGCTCCAACAATAGGTATTGTGCAAATATTTCGGGTCAAAGGACAAACTAATATGTAGTCAATGCATTATTGATCGCTATAGTCCCTCTATGCTTACGGCAGGGAATAATAACAATGAGGGCAAGAGTGTGAATTCATCGTCCAACATACAAATTAGAAATGTTATCATCATGTGGGACCAGGACCCGTAACTATGATTGCGAAGGACGAAATTCGAGGTTTTTTGTGTCGTACTATTGCAAGCTGTTATGTAATCGATTCTCTTCTGTCTTCCCTTTTCTTTCTGGGATCTGGTTGCAGTTCGTCGAGATCAGTAAGTGGTCTCCAACCCGAGGTGGGCACATCTCCCCTGACGTGTTGGTGATGTTCACGTGTGAATAAAATAAACCCATATCAACCTCCCAACTAACATCGATCATTTTCAGCTTAACCTATGATTTGATTACATGGATATTAGCTGACAATAAATTCATCTCATAGAAGATTAAAACAGAGATTTTAAAACTCTAACACCACCTTCTACATTGGAATTTTGATTTCTAATTTTATATTTCTTAATTTAAAATAGTATATAATCATTAATGTTGTAAACATAAACAATGTATATCAT
Organism: Picea engelmannii; assembly: GCA_009831015.1. Lineage (NCBI taxonomy): Eukaryota > Viridiplantae > Streptophyta > Pinopsida > Pinales > Pinaceae > Picea > Picea engelmannii. Next base: position 42,463 of record ML819062.1, on the reverse strand, counting down.
AGTAGTGGTCTAAACGTTCTATGAAATGATTCTTAGATCTGTAGATTTGAGTAATTATTTTTTTATAATCTTAGTGTTATTGGGTTTTTGACGATGTTGAATCTATTTCTGCTTTCAGAAATGGATTTTAAACAAAAAAAATAATGATCTCGTACAAATTTATATCATGGAATTCAGACCAAAAAACAATATCATATCATAAGTCTAAAGGATATTAGTAGATACCATGAAAGTTGGTTTAGTTGTTGTATGAAACTTGATTGATGGTAAAATGAAATTGAAGTTTTATCCTCCTTTTTAAATTTGGTGTTAAAGTGAATTTTCTAAATTGAAGTTTCACCTTCCTTTATAAAAAAAATTGGTTATAGATTAGCTTTCCTTATATTTTAGTGTTTTTGAAAAATTAAAATGTAAATTTTTCAATTGTTAAATAAATTTAAGTGAAGAAATTATAATACCAAATAAAATATATTTAATTTATTTATTTTTGTCCTAGTTTATTTGAGTGGTAAAATATGTATAATTGGAGTATCTCAGGGGTTTTTCAGCACGCTAAATCTATTGTGATTCAAAAATTTAATTTAAACAACATAAAATTGTGATTTCATGCAAATTTATGTGGGCCAATAACTACAACTTTATTTTTTAGTAATTGATATAATTTTATTTTTAGATTGTTTTTTATATAGTTTTATTTGTGAATTATTATTATTTAACCAGACTTAAATTTATTATTATTATATTTTTAGTTTTGTATAATATATTAAATAAGTCTTAAAAAATAATGATAAGTGATAGATAATTAATGTTCATTGAAACTGAATTTGTCTAAGAAAATAAACAATCAACTAAAAAAATTTAGAATTTTATTTTTCACCATAATTTTGATGCTTTAAAAAGTAATGAAGGTTGTTTATCTAACAAATCTTTTGAAATTGAAATCTAATATTTTAGTATCACCTAGTTTGATAGCAAACAAAACAAAATTGAATCAATTAATTAATAAATAAGAAACTCATGTCTTTTTCAGATTTACTCGATCACTCTTAAGCAACAATGTTTGGAGTTTGCGTGGTCAAGTTTGCGAAAGGGATCTCCAAAGCATAAACCATACAAACCACCCGAAAGTTGGTGCCAAGGCAAAGTAAGTCACGCACTGAAAGTCATTCAAAAGTTATAAAAATAAACAGTAACCAATACCACTTCCCGTCACTAAAAATTAAACCGTAACCAATACAAGTTTCTACCAGATCAAATCACGCGTAATATTTGTCAGCAGATCATGCTTTTCTGTGGAATTGTACAAATCCCCATCTGGATATGTTCTTTTCATTACACTCGCTCGCAGTTTTTGCTTTCTGTGTGACACCCAAAAATTTCTCGTCAACGTCGAAAGATTGGGGAGCCATGATATTCCATGTGAAACCGCGTGATCGAATACATAGTCAACACAGTCTTCCAGTATGAATTAAAATGCAAAATATAAGTAACAGCAGTATTACAACGCCGTGTGTACAGAGCAAGGGAGGTAATTAAGATTGTACAGGCGAAAAGTTTGCTATTTGTCGAAAAAAA
>ML819062.1:0-13561 GCA_009831015.1 Picea engelmannii | reverse complement strand
TGTGGGCTACGTCCACCAGAGAAATTGCCAGGTCCTTCCTTTATTATTATCCAGCAAATGAAGGGATACAACCTACAGCAAAACCAGCTATAACTTCCTCTTCTTTCTCTCACAGTCTCCTCTCTCAGAATACAATATTCACCATCATCCATAGCCGTAATACTTTTCCCTCATAAAAGAGGGTTGCCTTCTAGGGCAAAAAACCCTAACATAATCTCTACCGTTAGATATGCGACCTTATAATGAACGGTCCAAATTTACAATGAAATTACCATATACTTTTACAAGGCAATTTTTTCTTCGGGGGCTTCACCCCCGAACCCCCGTTGTGGGTCTGCTTGCCCCCAGACCCCCCGGACCCCGCAGAGGGGGTACCCCCTCTCTGCACTCCCCCGCGTGGAAGAGTGTACATACTTCTGGGGTGTAAATACTTCATGGGGTATCAACACGGCTGAAAGCAAGGACCTCTGAATCAGGAAGATAATCAGGCTCCACAACCAACAATAGGGACTACCTATTGAGGATGGGTGAGATGTATCATGAGGATCTGAGGGAGAAGGAGTTGGAGATGGACCGACTCACTCAAGAGTTGGAGTGCACTCGAGGATTCTTGAGAGGCACACATACAACCCTTCAAGAATCAGAGTCTAGATCAGATGAGTCGCTTGAGAAGATTCGTCAGAGATCCACTTCATCTGTCTTAGTAGACACTCAGTTGTATCAGTCAGTCACGTTGATAGAGGATGTTGGTGATCTATTAGAGGAGCACCATTTGATGGAGGACACTTAGATTTGTGTTCCGAGAGTGGTTAACCTCCATGTAGAGGTTGAGCGAGCAGTACGCCCAGGATCTATGATGCAGCATGAGTCTACGGGAGGCAACATGAGTATGCCAGAGCATACAGTGATGAGTGATAACTCACAGGCACATGCCAAGATGTATGGTGGGATTCAGAGGGGTGTACTGCCTTGCAAGGTGGAGACACACTTAAGGGAGCATGCAGATGCCACTCCTTTGCAGTAACATATGGTTATGAGATCTCACCTTCACCGTTTCAGCAGTTGCATGGGTGATGAGAGATGGAGATCGGTCCACCAGCAGTTGGAGGAATTACTTCTGGTTGTACCTGATGGTTGTGGTTTTGTGATGGCTACAGGAGAGCAGTTATCAAGGGTACAGGTAGACGTGCTCTTGGTCGAGTCCTTGGGATTGACCAAGGTAGGCAACATTTTTCATTCCTATGGTCAGCTACAGATTTCTTTGTTATCCCTTCCTAACACTTTTACCTTAGACAACAACATGAGGAGGAATAGGCTGTGGTGGAGGACATGGGGAGTGGTTAGGCCGAGACCACCTGATAGGAGTACTTTTACAGCATCCAGTAGGATAGAGGTGGATCGTCATAGGAAACTAGCAGAGACTTGGTGCATGATGGTGAGCAACACAATCCAGATGATAGCAGATGAGAACAGAGGGCTTTCGACAGTGATCAGTTTGACACAGGGCCAGTTAGAGGAGATTGGAAGTGATAAAATTCCAAGTTCACCATGGGATCCAGGTGCTCATTTGGCTAGCAAGATGTCTTACTACAAGGTGACCTAGGCTATGTTAAAGAGCTACATATACCACCATGGGTTGGTTTGGAGTGGGTTTGCAGGGATTTGTCCGATGGAGCGAGGCATCTTTTCACTCTTGGTTATCATGATTGGACATGGAGATGGGTGGATAGGTACTTCCTCTACAAAGATGTCTTTACATGTACAGTTTCAGGACAGTAGGTTCGATGGTCACTGGTATTTCATCTTGAGGATCCAGGAGAGGAGGGTCCAATATGTATGTAGGGGGGCAACAGTCGTGGTTAGAGTGGTGCAGGGTCAACATGATGATCTTCGACATAGATTAGCATGGGACCCAGGGATTGCAGGATTGAGTATTTCACTGACTGACAGGGGAAAGTTATTCTAACTTTCCATTGAGCTTCAGTATTGAGAGGAGCACATTGCTTGTGGGTGTTTCACAGAGGTATTGCAACACCTCATTTTGGCATCAGCATGTACAATTGATGGAGGCCATGTGGATCTTGGTAGAGACTTGGAGGATGGACTCATTTCGAGATGAGGCCATGTGTCATATGCAGGAGACTCACATAGTTGTTTTATTTTAGGATTATGCTTCCCAAGGACTAGAAGTTCATGACTTGGCATGGGACCCAGGGGGAGGAGTGTATGAGTGTTCATATTTCAATGGGATTTATTGTGTATCCCACAGGTGGACATGGGATCCTGGTATTTTATGTGAGAGGATTCGGTTATTTCTTGAGGACAAGCAATTTTCTAGCAGGGAGGACTGTAATATCCCCACTTTGGGACATCATCACAATGCAGAGGTTTATGATGACCAGAGTAGCCAGATGGAGGTTATAGCGAGTGCAGGGGTTATTGAGAGGCATTGTGGGGTCCAACTTTCATTATTCAGCATATTTCATCATTATGAGCCATTCCGCACAGGTTGGCTTTGGTTCCCTTGCATTCCGACGATTTCCATGATTTTGACTATTTTGGGCTATAAGTTAATTAAATTCTCTAAAGAGGTCATTTTGGGCACATTACTCGGAGGAACCTCTCAGTGTAATAGCTCATTGGAATCAGGAGGAGAAACACTACAGGATGGGATGGCTAGAAGTTACTTTCAGTGGCCAGGGAAGTACTTCACCCAATTTTAAACAAAATCAAATTAAAAAAATAAAAAATTTAAAATATACTTCCCTTTTATAATAACAATGAGGGAGAGACTCTGAATTCGTCGTCCAACATACAAATCAGAATTGTATCATCATGTCCAACATACAAATTAGAATTGTTATCATGATGTACAGAGAATACCGAGACCAGGACCCGTAACTATGATTGCGAAGGACGAAATTCAAGGTTTTCTGTGCCGTACTATTGCACGTTGTTATCTAATCGATACTCTTCTGTCTTCCCTTTCTTTCCGGGATCTGGTTGCAGTTCGCCGACATCAGTAAGTGGTCTCCAACTCGAGGTGGGCACATTTCCCCTGACTTGTTGGTAATGTTCACACGTGAATAAAATAAACCCATATCAACCTCCCAACTAACATCAATTATTTAGGCTTAACCTATGATTTGATTACATGGATATTAGCTGACAATAAATTCCTGGATATTAGCTGACAATAAATTCATCTCATAACAAGTTAAAATACAACTTTTAAAACTTTAACACCACCGTCTACATTGGAATTTTGATTTCTAACTTCATATTTCTGAATTTAAAATAACATATAATCATTAATGTTTGGAATACAAATAGTATATACTATAGCAGAAGTTTAAACGTTCTATGAAATGATTCTTAGATCTGTAAATTTGAATGATTATTTATGTATAATCAGAAAGCCATAGGGTTTTTCAGCATGGTGAATCTATTTCTACATTTAAAAATGAATTTTAAACAACAAAAAAGAGTGATTTCCTGCAAATTTATATCTCACCCGAAAAGTCATTTTTGTTAAAACACTAATCATAAGTTAGTTTGTTAGTTAAGCTAACCTAACTGTTATTCGGTTACATGACAGTTATGGTCTTTTGTATTATATATGTACATCTATGTACATGATGATTTACACGGAAGCATTGATGAATAGAGTATGCCTTTTCTGCCTTTGTTTATTTATCTCTGTTCATCATGATTTATTGATTGCTTCAATTATTTACACTATGTTTCTRCTCTTTTCTTCATTTTGAATCTAACAATTTTGTAGAACAGTTAGACAAAACCCATATCATAGGTCTAAAAAATATTCATAGATACCAYGAAAGTTGGTTTGGTAATCCACCTACAACAACATTCAATGCTGCTTAGCTGGATGGATTGAATTGTGACACATAGGATAGTACAYAATGATTGATGGTAAAATGAAATTGAAGTTTCATCATCCTTTTTAAATTTGGTGTTAAAATGGATTTGCTAAATTGAAGTTTCAACTTCCTATTTTAAAAAATTGGTTATGGATTTGTTTCCCTTATATTTTAGTGTTTTTGAAAAATTAAATTGTAAATTTCTCAATTGTTAAATAAACATAAGTGAAGATAAATTTAGAATATTTTTTTTTGTAAATAAAAATATTGTATTACCTTGSCTTAGCAAAAAACGCATTGTCTGAATATACACTATAGCACACCATATGTTATGTTCTGCCACCGCAATGAAAACTAGAACGCGTGGACAAGACAATTGTTCATTGTTCCTAAACCTTAAAAAAAGACAACTGTCAACAAACAAACATGGGGACTTGCCACTTGTTCTACCACAAGTGTGGAAACCAAAGCATGCGGTGCACTGAGTGCCCCGACCAACTATCGATCCAGAACCATAGTTTGTGGTATGCAAAAACTTAACAATTATACCAAAGAAAAAACCTGTAAGAGCACTAGACATGGGGCAAACCCGAGCGTTCATCCTAGCAAAGTCGGAAGACGAAAGGCTGACAACAAGTCAGGCATCGAATTTTTTCAGGCTCGCTTAATAGGGAGTCATACAGGACGTCCAAATGCTTGTTGAGGGTGCACTGGCGGTGTTGTTTCTCTGCCAAATCCTTGCGCATCTCAAATATCAAGACCAGGTGGTCTTTCGTGACCCTGCAAAAGCTGGGAGCCGATGAGCTTGTTCATCAACTTCATCGTCTGCCTCGTTTGTTCCAGGGTCTTCATCCATGGTAGCAGGGGAGAAATCATTTGTAGTGGCACAATCCATGGCAGGGTCATCTCCCATAGTGGCAACCGAATTTTGTCCCAAGTGTTCCTCCTGAAGTGAGATTTCCTCTTCCACAATGTAGCATGTCTCGACTGGCTCCTGGAAAGGGGTGGTGGTGCAAGTGGTTGGTCGTTGCTCCAAGGGGGTTGATGACAGGAAAGTCAAAATTTCCTCCCAGTTGAGGGAAATTTCCTCTTCCACCGGGCAACCTCCATGGCGACCCTTTGTGCTTGAAGGACGGGGCTCCGGTTGAGCCTCTTCATACCAATTCTGACCAAAAGAAGGTTGGTGGTCCGATCCGCCGCCTGGGATGAGAGATAAAGAATATGGTCCCGAGCGTTTTTGTCTACCAAACCGGTTGTAATAGGTTGGCCCTAGTCAGGGATTACCTCTCTAGCGAGGCATGGATAAGCAGAGCACAAGGCGAATGGGATCAAAACAAGCAGAATGAAACCATGAACACTGGTCGAATGCCCGATATAGAACCCCCCACAAGACGAAAAAACCAGGAGGAAGGAGGAGTTGATGAATCTGGTAGCCATTAGCGTAGGAGTAATCCCAATCATTGCTTTTGTACTAATGTCGAGGAGCCGATCCTAAGTCGCCATTAAGGCCCAACGCACTAAACCTTGGCATTCATGTAAACTAGACATTGCAACTGGACAGGGGAGGAGGGTGGCGGCGAGGGTCTTCAACTGCCCTCATATTCGCCCCATTCGATGACGCGTGTACTCTAAGTGTCACTCCATCCAGGGAGAGGAAATCCTGTAGAGGCAGTTCTTGGCACTGCTATAGAAGTTGTGAATCCTGATGGTCCAAGGTATTAACTATGAGGAGCTTTGCCTCAATATTGACACCCTCATTGGCTAGCCAATATACTACTTTGTTGGCCTCTTGTTTAATGTGTGAGGAGATGATAGTGATGGGAGGAAGTAGTGTGGATTGTAGAAGAGAGAGGAGACCTGTGAGGCGCCAGCTCGGTGTGATTTTTTCGGGTCTGATCCTTGGATAATTTTTTTGGCCAATGAGATGATGACTTTAGAATATCCTTCTATTATTAGGGGCTGGAAATTAATGCTTAGATCTAGTTGGAGGCCTTTGATGAGGCCCCAAATCTCGACTGAGTTGTTCATATCGTGCCCCAGAAAGCCCGCTCTGAGGTGCTTGATTTTCCCTGTGTTGTCTCTGATAACCCCTCCATAACCTGCTGGTTCGGGATTTCCCTTGGAGGCTCCATCGAAACTCNGGGGATTGGAGATAAGGAGAGGTGTCTTCGGGGTGATTGTCTTCCAGTAAGTGAAAATGTTGGATTCTGGAGGGACATTGGGGATATCATCTTGAGTCCAAGTCTGAATTTGAATTGTTTCCCAAATTATTGTTGTATTCTTGTCCCAGATATCAGAGAGGTGAGAGGGTTGAGAGTAAAAGATGCGTCAGTTTCTCTCTTTCCAAAGCTACCAAATAATAAGACCTGGCATAAGTTGTCAGATTCTATTTAGAATTGGGATTTTATATTCCCTAGATCCCCAATGTATTATATTGCTCGGAATGTTAGTTCTGTCATGCTTTGTTTGCCTCGTGATTATTGTGGCTTGGTCCCATGTAATGTCCCCACTTTGGGACATCATCACAGTGCAGAGGTTTATGATGACCAGAGTAGCCAAATGGAGGTTATAGCGAGTGCAGGGGTTATTGAGAGGCATTGTGGGGTCCAACTTGCATTACTCAGCATATTTCATCATTATGAGCCATTTCGCATAGGTTGGCTTTGGTTCTCTTGCATTCCGATGATTTCCATGATTTTGACTATTTTGGGCTATAAGTTAATTAAATTCACTGAAGAGGTCATTTTGGGCACATTACTCAGAGGAACCTCTCAGTGTAATAGCTCATTGGAATCGAGAGGAGCAACACTACAGGATGAGATGGCTAGAAGTGACTTTCAGTGGCCAGTGAAGCCACAAGGAGAGATAAGGCGCTTTTCAGAGGTAAAAAGGTTAATTAATTAATTAAAGTGATTTAATTAATTAATTAAATATTAATAAAATGAAAGTCACTTGGAGGGATAAGATGAGCCAAAAAGTATAAAGGAAAGGCAAGGGCCTCTACTCATAAATCATGTATGATCATATTTTCATACATGGCTTCTAGCTAGTGAGCCCAGCATTGGGGGTTTTGAGGGTTTTGACTTAACAAACCCTAGAGGCCGATTCAGTGGTGAAATATTCCACCTAGATTGTCCCAAGCTTGGTCTCAGAGATACAATACGCTCCCACACCATTCTAGTTCCAGATCTACTTAGTGGTAGGAGGATTCCACATCAGTTACTTGTGCAGATAGAGAGGGGGCGCACCAGTTGGGGGTTTCCAACAAGGGGGGCGCACCATTCTTGGAGAGATATTCATTGTAGGTGATTGGCAGGGATTTTGGAGATTCTATCACCTGGGTATTCATTGCAGGTCTTTGGACATCAGATCTAGTCCATTCTTGAGGATTTACCACGGCTAGATCATCATCTATAGGTTGGGACGGCTTTGGGAGAGAGAGGATGATTTGGTGATTCAATGATTTGCAGATCTAGGAGGCTATACCTTATATCTGATCTTGAAACTTCTTCCAGGGGTTTGTGATTGCCCGATCTATCATTTTGGAGAGTTTCATGATATTTGGAGGCCTCATTCACCCAGTCCAAATTATCTAGGGTTTTAGGCATCCAAGGGGGCGCACCATTTAGTGGAGGAGTTCAGATCCACAGGGTTTGAGAGTGACTTTGGAGTTTTGGACACCTGGGTTGTCCTTACAGTTGCCCGATCTATCAGTTGGCATATTTCTTGGGGTGATTGGACACTTTTGGTAGCAAGGCCGAATTGTTGAGGAGATTCAGCATTCCAGTAGGACGTGGAAACATTCAGTTAGGGCTTCTGCACTTCATACAACCATATCTACCTTGGTATTGGTCTTCATCTCTTATCCAGCCTTTGGAGGCTTATTTTTTATTGTCGGGAGCTTTTTGTAGCAGCTCATACTTCTATCTTGGAGCCATCTGTTGAGCATTCCAGATCGGCATCTTCATTGTAGCAGGTTTCTCTATTTCATGAATAAAATCATATTTGCGATGTTTTGGCTTGTCTATCATATTGCATATGGTTGAGGTATGTTCCATGGTTATGCCTTATTATTTATAGCTGCATACACACATATAAACACATCAGTAAAACCTAAGGCCGAAATCAAGAGGCCATTCAACAATTAACACATCTAAACAAGTAGGGCTGCGAAGTGTTTGACGAAATACCACAACCAAAAAAGTTTTAAAGGACACCAAAACCATGATGATCTTGGCATAATTGGCTTGGGATCATTACAGTGGTATAAAATCTTAGATTCCTGCCAGCTAGTGGTTATTAGTAGAGCTACAATGAATATGAATATTGATAGGATTTTGGAGTGTGAGAGGGAGTATGAAACCATCAATAATTTCAAAGGGATACTAACATTCCAATGGTTCCTATCTTATAAAAATCCTAGCTGGAGAAAAAAAGAGATTGCATGTTCGGTTAATGGAATGGAGGAATTCAGAGCAATCATAGCTAGATTGAGGGAAGCACAGAATAACCCCACACCCAGTAGGAGCACGCAACCTTGCTATAGTTGCAAGGTGCCTTGGGAACTAGATCATAGGTGTAGGGGCAAGGGTAAGAATCACACCATTGAGGTATGCTGTGACAGCGAAGATAAGGTGTGTGAGGAAACAAAGGCTAGTGATTATGACACGCTTGAGGAGGATAATGACTCTTGCACAGAGACTAGTGATTCTGACACACTTGAGGAGGACAATGACCCTTGCACACTTGTAGATATTAGTGATTATGTCACGCTTGCGGAGGATGGTGACCCTTGTGTAGTGGATAAACAGTCGGGGGAATAGGATGATAGCACTTGCATTTCAGCAGACATATCACATGGTGTTGATGACCCTACACCACAACAGAGTGGAGACACTAGTGGGGAGCCACACGTCCTAGCACCTATACTTGATGATCTTCCTAAGGTGGTCGTGACATATTCATCACCTTTTCATACACCCATGATAGCCACATCACATGAGGATATCAGTGACATTTCATAGGTGATAGAGGAGCCTAGTGTGAGGGATTCACACCATGGACATATAGATCCACAGACCTAGGGAGAGATACATGACTTGGAGACAATGGATATCATACATACTTATCAGCATGAGGATATTGAGTCACCTCTTTTGGACACTCCAATAGATGAGCAGATTGTGGAGACTGACAGGTTGATGGGACACTCACTTCCAGGATCAACCTGCATTGATGATGATGCACTCTTTAGTAGTCAGGATGACCATAGCACGTGTCTGGATACATCTATATGGGATCCAGGCGCAGATAATAGTAGCAGGTTGAGTGCAAGGGAGGATACAACTGCTCACAACGGATATAGTATGATTCAGAGGGAGATAGCAGTTGAGGATGATGTGTAGTTACGTATGGGCAGACCCAGTGGCACAGTAGACAACGAGCAGTTCAACACTTTATCTTCCGCACAGAGTGTTGTTGAGGATTTTAGTGATGGCACTAGCAGTGAGAGGCATGAGGTGGTACCTCAGCATGACTATGGTCAGGAGTCACACCACTTAGCAAGACAGTTGAGAGTTAGTGAGGCTATGATCATGAAAACCACTAGATGTTTTGATGACACACGTGCATTGGTGGCCGATTACTGCTGGGAGGTATCAGTGGCACATGGTAGTGCAGATGAGGGATTTTCCATGGATGACTTTCATACTATCAGGGAGAGAGTATCTATGATGAGGACCGATTACCAGCAGTTGTTGACTAACAGGGACTACCTATTGAGGATGGGTGAGATGTATCATGAGGCTCGGATGGAGAAGGAGTTGGAGATGGACCGACTCACTCAAGAGTTGGAGAGCACTCGAGAATTCTTGAGAGGCACACAGACAACCCTTCAAGAATCAGAGTCTAGATCAGATGAGTCACTTGAGAAGATTCTTCAGAGATCCACTTCATCTGTCTTAGTGGACACTCAGATGTATCAGTCGGTCATGTTGATAGAGGATGTTGGTGATCTAGTAGAGGAGCACCATTTGATGGAGGACACTTAAATTTGTGTTTCGAGAGTGGTTGACCTCCATGTAGAGGTTGAGCCAGCAGTACGCCCAGGATCTATGATGCAGCATGAGTCTATGGGAGGCAACATGAGTATGCTGGAGCATACAGTGATGAGTGATAGCTCACAGGTACATGCCGAGATGTATGGTGGGATTCATAGGGGTGTACTGCCTTGTAGGGTGGATACACACTTAAGGGAGCATCCAGATGCCACTCCTTTGCAGCAGCATATGGTTATGAGATCTCACCTTCACCGTTTCAGCAGTTGCATGGGTGATGAGAGATGGAGATCGGTCCACCAGCAGTTGGAGGAATTACTTTTGGTTGTACCTGATGGTTGGGGTTTTGTGATGGCTACAAGAGAGCAGTTATCAAGGGTACAGGTAGATGTGCTCTTGGTCGAGTCCTTGGGATTGACCAAGGTAGGCAACATTTTTCATTCCTATGGTCAGCTACAAATGTCATTGTTATCCCTTCCTGACACTTTTACCTTAGACAACAGCATGAGGAGGAATAGGCCGTGGCAGAGGACATGGGGAGTGGCTAGGCCGAGACCACCTGATAGGAGTACTTTTACAACATCTAGCAGGATAGAGGTGGATCGTCATAGGAAACTAGCAGAGACTTGGTGCGTGATGGTGAGCAACACAATCTAGATGATAGCATATGAGCACAGAGGGCTTTCGACAGTGATCAGTCTGACACAGGGCCAGTTAGAGGAGATTGGAAGTGATAAAATTCCAAGTTCACCATGGGATCTGGGTGCTCATTTGGCTAGCAGGATGTCTTACTACAAGGTGACCTAGGCTATGCTAGAGAGCTACATATACTACCATGGGTTGGTTTGGAGTGGGTTTGCAGGGATTTCTCCGATGGAGCGAGGCATCTTTTCACTCTTGGTTATCATGATTGGACGTGGAGATGGGTGGATAGGTACTTCCTCTACAAAGATGTCTTTACATGTACAATTTCGATACAGTAGGTTCGATGGTCACTGGTATTTCATCTTGAGGATCCAGGAGAGGAGGGTCCAGTATGTATGCAGGGGGCCAATAGTCATGGTTAGAGTGGTGCAGGGCCAACATGATGATCTTCGACATAGATTAGCATGGGACCCAGGGATTGCAGGATTGAGTATTTCACTGACTGACAGGGGAAAGTTATTCTAACTTTCCATTGAGCTTCAGTATTGAGAGGAGCGCATCTCTTGCGGGTGTCTCACAGAGGTCTTGCAACACCTCATTCTGGCATCAACATGTACAGTTGATGGAGGCCATGTGGATCTTGGTAGAGACTTGGAGGATGAACTCATTCCGAGATGAGGCCATGTGTCATATGCAGGAGACTCACAGAGTTGGTTTATTTTAGGATTATGCTTCCTAAGGACTAGAAGTTCATGACTTGGCATGGGACCCAGGGGGAAGAGTGTATGAGTGTTCATCTTTCAATGGGCTTGACTGTGTATCCCACAGGTGGACATGGGATCCTGGTATTTTATGTGTGAGGATTTTATTATTTCTTGAGGACAAGCAATTTTCTAGCAGGGAGGACTGTAATGTCCCCACTTTAGGACATCATCACAGTTCAGAGGTTTATGATGACCAGAGTAGCCAGATGGAGGTTATAGCGAGTGCAGGGGTTATTGAGAGGCATTTTGGGGTCCAACTTGCATTATTCAACATATTTCATCATTATGAGCCATTCCACACATGTTGGCTTTGGTTCCCTTGCATTCCAATGATTTCCATGATTTTGACTATTTTGGGCTATAAGTTAATTAAATTCACTGAAGAGGTCATTTTGGGCACATTACTTGGAGGAACCACTCAGTGTAATAGCTCATTGGAATTGGTAGGAGCAACACTACAGGATGGGATGGCTAGAAGTGACTTTCAGTGGCCAGGGAAGCCGCAAGGAGAGATAAGGCACTTTTCAGAGGTAAAAATGTTAATTAATTAATTAAAGTGATTTTATTAATTAATTAAATATTAATAAAATGAAAGTCACTTGGAGGGAGAAGATGAGCCAAAAAGTATAAAGGAAATGCAAGGGCCTCTACTCATAAATCATGTATGATCATATTTTCATATATGGCTTCTAGCTAGTGAGCCCAGCATTGGGGGTTTTGAGGGTTTTGACTTAACAAACCCTAGAGGACGATTTGGTGGTGAAATATTCCACCTAGCTTGTCCCAAGCTTGGTCTCGGAGATGAAATACGCTCCCACACCATTCTAGTTCCATATCTACTCAGTGGCAGGAGGATTCCACATCAATTACTTGTGCAGATAGAGAGGGGGCGCACCAGTTGGGGGTTTCCAGCAAGGGGGGCACACCATTCTTGGAGAGAGATTCATTGCAGGTGATTGACACGACTTTTGCAGATTCTATCACCTGGATATTCATTGCAGGGCTTTGGACATCATATCTAGTCCATTCTTGAGGATTTACCATGGCTAGATCATCATCTATAGGTTGGGATGGCTTTGGGAGAGAGAGGACGATTTGGTGATTCGGTGATTTGCAGATCTGGGAGGCTATACCTTATATCTAATCTTGAAACTTCTTCCAGGGGTCTGTGATTGCCCGATCTATCATTTTGGATAGTTTTAGGAGATTTGGAGGCCTCATTCACCCAGGCTGAATTATCTAGGGTTTCAGGCATCGAGGGGGGCACACCAGTCAATGGAGGAGTTCAGATCCACAGGGTTTGAGAGTGACTTTGGAGTTTTGGGCACCTGGGTTGTCCTTATAGTTGCCCAAACTATCAGTTGGCATATTTCTTGGGGTGATTGGACACTTTTGGTAGCAGGTCCGAATTGTTGAGGAGCTTCAACATTCCAGCAGGACGTGGTAGCAGTCAGTTAGGGATTCTGCACTTCATACGGCTAGATCTAACTTGGTATTGGTCTTCATCTCTTATCCATCCTTTGGAGGATTATTTTGTATCGTCGGGAGCTTTTGTAGCAGCTCATACTTCTATCTTGGATCCATCTATTGAGCATTCCAGATCGACATCTTCATTGTAGTAGGTTTCTCTATTTCACGAATAAAATCATATTTGGGATGTTTTGGCTTGTCTATCATATTGCATATGGTTGAGGTATATTCCATGGTTATATCTTATTGGTTATAGCTGCATACACACATATAAACACATCAGTAAACCGTAAGGCCGAAATCAAGAGGTCATTCAACAATTAACACATCTAAACAAGTGGGGTTGCGAAGTGTTTGACGAAATTCCACAACCATAAAAGTTTTAAAAGACACCAAAACCGTGATGATCTTGGCATAATTTGCTTGGGATCATTACATCCCATATCTGATTACTGACTTGACATTGGTTAAAGATACGTTCCATGATTTCTTCATGTTGGTTGCATAAGTGGAAAATGGAGGGCCCAATGAAGCCCCATTTCCTTAGGTTATCCCAGGTGAGGAGTCTATTCTATACCAGGAGACAAAGAAAGGTGGAGACCTTTGGCCAAATCTTGGTCTTCCAGATTATGTGCCAAATGTGATCTTTTTCCTGATTTTCAAAGTTCTCTTGAATCTGATAGGCCTCCTTGATTGTGAAAGTACCTGTCGTGGAATATCCTCAGTGGAGGATGTCCTTGTCTAT
>ML819061.1:68523-80601 GCA_009831015.1 Picea engelmannii | reverse complement strand
GGTCAATCTTATAATATCAACATGTTTTTAAAAAGATGTTTTAATAATGTGCTATAATATCAACACAAATAACATACTAAATTTCAACCACATACATGTTTGTGGAAATTAGGTTTTCAATGTCCTTTGACTAATATAAAGGTATGCAAATTGAAAATGCTTTTTTATATAAGTTTTAGCCTAGCCCTATTTAAAATAAAATAATATGACTAGTATTCTTATATTTTACTTAGCACTTATAAATAAAAAAGTTTTAAGAAGATGGAAAATAGGAGATCAAAGATAAAGTGTAATGTTGGGATGTAAATCCCTTATAACTAATCTCAATTAAAGTTTCAATGATAAATCGTTAGGAAAGTAGGTATTATTTAAGTCTATATTATAATTCTAAAGTTTTATTAAACATGAAGTATGATTTTATCACAAAACATCTTATTATACTTCAAAGGTATTCATTTCAACTTCAATTTTTTTTAAATAAGAGTGTCAATCACTCAAAACAATAAAAAATATTCTAGTTGATGGTGTGTAGAGGATATGGTTAATAATAAAACAATTTATTTTAAAGGAATTTGTAGGATATATTTTCTTTGGCCTATGTCATTGTTCCAAATGTTCTAGATTTAAAAACCAAACAAGTCGAGAGATATTTTTAAGACATTGCATGTCTATGCAATAATGTGACCTTGGTATATAGTTTCTATATGTTTATAACCAAAATTTGTGTCTTGAAACAACTTGAAAAAAGAACAACATTTTGAAATAAGGAAAAAATAATAGGAGAATCCTTCCAAACTCCAAAAATAAAAATAATGCTAATAGAAATAATTGATTCAAGGGAAATAAAACTATAACCTTCCAAGAAAGGCAATGTGTTTTAGATTGATATGTATTGTATAGAAATATAAAACCTAGATATATAACACTACTTTGGCCATTGAAAGATATGTATAACCATTTTCTAAGAGTGAAGGTGATTTTGTGGAACATGGACATATAAAACAAAACAAAACAAAAAAGACAAATAGAAAACTACAAGTGTGGAACTGCATACCAATATCGGTATGTATCCTTCAACCTTATTCTTTTCAAATTCAATTACCCCTAGTCGCCACAATAGATGACAAGAAAACATGCCTACACTAAGAAGTGAACCAAACATAAAAAAAAAACACAAATAAATAACACTATAAATTCATTGATCATAAAGACCATTTTGAACCTATTCATTCTGTGCATCCTACAAGATTCTCACAGGCAGAAGATAATAGAAAGGAGAGGACAAAGGCAATAGGTGGACATAGTTTTTTGACCCACAGAATAAAAGCATTCCCTATCACTACACCCCGACAGATGGTTCCCCTTGTGAGAGCTTCAAATTCATTTTATAAACCCCTTTGCATTGAAATTTTAGAAATAGCTATGGCACAATATCCAGGATGTAGCAGTTGGCATATGAAGATGCATGGTTTCCAAGAACAGAAAATCAGACCACACAGAAATATGTTCTGCAACAAATTTTTGAGGCAGGGACTCCTACCATTGAAAAATATTGCCTACAAGGTGCAAAACACCAAGTAGAAAAAAAGGAATAGCAACAAAATGATGGCACAAAATATTACCCGTCAACAAGGGATGACAAGAGATCATCCCCAAAACTTGGAAACTGCAACAAAATGTCCAACAACTTGCAAAGTTTAATAAAAAGAAACCAGTGAACAACCATGAAGAGGTGCAAATGCAACTGCGTTCATGGATTCACTGCATGAACCAGTGAAACCAGTGCAAAAATCACAGTGGAAATGGATTATGCATCGCATAGACTACCATGGTTTGCATATATCAACAACTGTTATATCTAGATGTGGAGATAGTTTGTTCAATGCAATTTGTTGTTTGGTAGCAGCAAAGTTTGATGTGCAGTCATTGTGGCTTTACAATGTACAATCCTTTTGCAATGAATTTATAGGCAGTAGCCAACAAGATTTTAACTTCTTGCATCAACACCTTTCGCCATATCTCCTAGAAAATATGTCAAAAATTGGAAGTTGGCAAGAATACCTTATAAACATGGCACTACCATATGAAAAAGGAAATGTGGAGGGTGTCATATTCTGTTTGCAATGGATATCTATCATATTCAGTGTAAATATCCAGTTCAGGTCAGCCCTGCCAGATGGCACTGTCCATTCCTGGTCTATTGATTCAAATTATGATCGAACAATTGACATCCTCTCGTTGACAAACAGATATGACACATATCCATTATCAACCTTTTCTTGGACATATCATTGGTTCGGGGTTCAATGTCGATGCCACCCAAACCACATCGAATCTGCATACACGTGGCATGCTTTTTAATGAGAGTGAAACTCCTCCCAGTTACGATAAGCCCATATAGGGCTTAAACAAAAAATGTAGGCTAAGTTATCACAACTTGAAAAAGGTCATGCGTGAAATTCGTCCCAGTTGTGATAAGGCCATACAGGTCTTAAACAAAAAACGTAGAGTAAGTTATCACAACCTCAAAAAGTTCAAACATGAGAGAGAAAAAAAACATTGGTAGTATAGGAAATACTGTCGTTCCAATGTCCAGTGTCAATGCCATCCAAACCACATCGAATGTGCATAAATGGTGCATGTTATTTAATCAAACTGAAGTTCATCCCAACTACCATTATGTCATCTCACCCTTGAACAAGAAATATATACTAAGTTACCACAACTTGGAAAAGGTCATATGCGAGAGAAAAAATACATTGCTACGCTTCCTTCTAGAGAGAAAATGACATATCACAATCTAAAAAACATTGTTCGTGCACAAAACAACATAAACATGTACGGTTCCATATCCCACAATGATCATGCAACTGTTTGAGAGGAAATAATCACATTTCATGGGCTAGAAGCAACACTGTGCACTACTACCAATGAAAACCAGCAAACACTTTCTTCCCATACTTCCCAATGAAAGAAAGATGCAATACATACCTACATGAAACAAATAAAAGACACTCCTTACATTTCATGTGGAATTTTTGATCAATTGAACTTTGCAAAAAACAGTAAGTCTTTCATGCCTAATTTGGAAGCAGAATACCTCTGCTTGATAGCACATGATAAAACATTTTCCAGTGGAAAAATTTGTCTTCCATGCAAATGGTCGCTTGAAAATGGAAAACTCCCACAATTTGAAACCATTGACCAAATAATATGTAATACACCACTACCATATGTAATTGCACTTATGGAACTTGAAGAGAGACTTGTGTCTCTGCGAATTGCATTTGCACAAATCAGGACCTGGGGATATAAACGACCCCATATGGGCTTACCAAGATCAATTATTAATGTGCTTGTTCAACTAGATGTTGTGCAAAAATCCTTGCCACAATTCATTAGCGTTACAATGACAATTGATGTGGCTCTCAAAAGACGTTTGCAATACAAAAAAGTGTATCAAACACACAAAGTGCATGTGCATGCTGTTATGAAAGAATTAAAGGAATTATGTTCTAGGGCCCTGTACAAAGCACATAACATTTGTATAAATAAGAACTGGAACAATGTTCTTGGAGAAGAGGATGGCAACTCTATAGAGATTCTTGAAACTGCTAGTCAATTTGATACAAGTGATGAATCGAAGAATGATATACTTGTTGAAACATTGATGCATGGATTCACTGATTCACAGTGCATTCGTGAATTGCAAGACAATATTGCCAAAATTTCACCTACTGAAGGGAAACATCCACTTGGAATATTCAAGGAAAAATTCATTGAGGAAATGAACTTCCCAACACTCCTCTATGGAGATCCACATCCCACTGACATTACAGAATGATTTAGTTATCATAAAATAGTTCGATGGGAGATGCTAAATTCAAGCAGTGACTTTTCCTATCACATAACAAATTTGTTTTTCAAAACATTGCGCATAATAATAGAGCAAGTTTTGTCTTACATGTGGGTCCGAATAAGAAAAGGCCAGTTACAAGGAAGAAAGTTGTTGGCCAAGGATGTCAAGTACAAATTAGACCTAGAAAAGATCATGAAATCTGATATTGGATACATAGATTTCAAAAACATTCACATCTCTCCTAACTATTTTCAAAAAAACAAGAAAACTATTTTTGCAATGATCTGACAATTGGGCCAACCAACATTTTTCATCATATTTACAAGTGGAAAGCATTGTTTGGATCCATTGGTGGTTGTCATATATGACTTGGATAGCAATAGGAAATGTAAAAATCAAACTGATACACTAGAAAATAATGACATTGACTAACTTATAAGAAAAAACCCAGTGACATGTACTCACTACTATAGACATAGAATAAATGCTTTGAGACAATTGATATTCCACAAGAAACATTTTTCGAAAAAATATCATACTACTTTTTTGTGACTGAATTCCAGAATAGGGGGAATGAACATGACCATGCACTATTGTGGATAGAGGGTGCACCAGTCTATGGAGATGACAATAATTCACAGATTGAGCAATTTGTGGAAAAATACATAACATGCAACACAGATCATTTGGATCCAGAAGTTGCCAAAGTTCATAGACATTATCATACAAAAGTTGTAGAAAACAAAAAAACTCGCATTGCAGATACAACTTCCCCGTGTCACCAATGAGATAAAAAAGAATCATAGAGCCACTGAGTTTATAGGACAATGTTGTCGTTGAGAAATCTAAATCCTTGTTTGCATTTCTAGAACAAGGAGAGTTTGATGAGTTGATGAGCTTCGATGACTTCTTGAGAGAGATAAATCTATCAGAATATGAGTACATCCAAGCCATACAATGTATGCTTAAACAAGCAACAATTTTCCTTAAACTAAAACTTTCCCATATTTGGACAATAGTTTCTCCAAGGACATGTAAGTTATGTGGAATGAAAATATAGATGCATAGTACATCCTCAATGCATATGTTGCAACATCGTACCGTGCCTCGTATATGACAAAGGTTGATAAATCTATGACAAGTGCATTTAGAATAATAAACAAAGAACATGAAAGAAGTCATATTGATGCCATACAAATGATATGTACGCTTGGAAATACATTGCTTAATCTTCAACAAATGTCTACTCAACAAGCAGTCCACATTGCACTTTGTCTGCCCCTCAATTGTAGTTCAAGAAAATGTGTCTTCATAAACACATCTCCACTTGAGAAATTCACATTTGTGATTAAACCACCATGTTTTCTAGAACAAGAGAATGACAATTCAGAAGACGTACTATGTCACTCTATTATTGATTATTACCTCCATCGTCCATCTCCTATTAGGCATATCTGCTTAGCAGAATTCAGATCGCATTACAAAAAAAATG
This sequence comes from Picea engelmannii, assembly GCA_009831015.1. NCBI lineage: Eukaryota > Viridiplantae > Streptophyta > Pinopsida > Pinales > Pinaceae > Picea > Picea engelmannii. The sequence goes on along the minus strand of ML819061.1, from coordinate 75,250 downwards.
GTGCTCCCATATCAAAAAGAAAAAAACCCTCTGTGATATAGTTTGCCAAATACAATAAACATTCCAACTATGAAAACTATTGTAGATAAAAACTAATGTTATATGTTCCATTCGATGAAAACAAAGAGACATTAAAACATAACTTCTCTACATGGGAAGCTGCGTATGTTGCCTCTAAGACTATAGTGCAAATCAATGAAGCTAGATTTACTTACAATGTTAATCCAACATGAGGTGATCTAGAAATTTCAGTTAATGATCTAGAAAACCCTGACAATATTGATGAGACATTCACAAACAGAAAAACAAATAGAACCCCCCGCGAGTCCTATGACTTGCAAACAGATTTGCCTCGTCCTCGAGCAAGTGGCATTGAAAAACGTATCAATATTGGTTTTCAAGTCACAAAACATCATTTCCTTATTGAAAATAATGAATACCACAGAATAAGACGTATGTTGAAATTATAACAACAAACAATTCTAAAGGAAAGTGCCCTTAAAAAATGCTTGAACATGGACACTCTTGTTCACATGTTCCTTGCAGGTGGAGCAGGAACATGCAAGACATTCACAGGGAAATCACTATTCCAAATGATTATACAAATATATGATTCAAACAATTCCTTTGATACTATGAAACCAAAGGGCCTAATAGTTGCATACAAAAGAGAATCTGCATATAATGTAGGTGGAACAATAGTCCACTCTACATTTTTAATGTCTTTTAACAAGTCACAGTTTCTTCCTCTTAGCAAGGAAATGTTAGATACCTTGTCTAAGATTTATGATGAACTCCAACTTGTCTTTATAGATGAGGCATATTTGATTGGAAGTCGCTTATTTTATTCCATTGACAACCCACTAAGAAGCATAAAACATGTGCACACGAAATGCTTTGGACACATTGATATGATATTTTGTGGGGATCTTTACGAGGAATATTCGATCCAAGATTCTTTGATATTTGAACAACCTATGGTTAACATGTAAACAATGACGCATGACTTCTGAAGAGACAATACTAAATTCTTTGAATTGCATACTATAATGTACCAGATGGATGAAACATTTATTGCAATTTTGAATAGAATGCAGACAAACAACCAGTCATATGACGACTTTAACATATATCAATTTGAGGTTCTTGTGACCTGCACCAACAGACCCAACGTTCCCTTACCTATTCTACACAAATAAGGATGTTGCAACACATAACAGGTATATTCTATCACTCATGCCTGGTGATGATATCATCATCAATTCAATAGACCTCGAAGAAGACAACAATGGAAATGTGCCATGTCATGAACATACAACCACTTTACCTTTGCAACTTGTCCTGAAATTAGAAATGTTGGTTCAAATATATGCCTGCAACTATGATTCAGAGGATGGCTTGGTCAATGGTTCATATGGAATACTCAAAGGCTATACCAAAACATAAAAACTTGATGTCCTTTGGATTAAGTTCCAAGAACCACATATAGGCAAGCGACACGCAAGAAAGTTGGCTTATCTATATAATTCAAACTCTACAAGTATAGTCCATAGATCACAAGTACTAACACTTGATAGTGTTGCATTTGAGCCTATTGGATTCCAAATACATGGCTTTGTATACACAAAACTGTCCCGTGTCAGAATCATAGACTCCTTGTATTTAATAAGTCCTCTTACAAAAGATAATTTCAAAGTCAAACAAAAAGTTGATATTGAAATGGAACGCCTCAGGACTATCACAAAATTGCATCTACGGTATGATTACCAATTCATACAAACAAAGTCATGTGTATCAATTCTCTTACTTAACACACACAACTTACATGCACACATGGATGATATACTCAATGACTAAGATACAATGCAATATGATATTCTGTGCTTGCACAAAACATACATGGAATTATGCATGCAAAAGAAACAATTTCCAAATCACAATTGCATATCAAGTTACATTACACATGGTCTAATGATATTGGTGAAAAAACATGTACCAATTTTGGAACATATACATTTCAAAGAAAAGAATGTTGAGATGGTGCTTGCAAAAATATTTTTCCATGGAACATAAATTGCAATACCGAATCTGTATGTTGCTCCCCATGCAACATTATCCAACATACTAAATGTTCTTTCAAATGCATTAGGCCATTTGCATCTGAATGGAACCATTGTGCTTTTAGGAGACTTCATTATTGACATGCTACAACATAATGTCAGAACAAAAGAATTGGAAAACTACATGTGCAAATACAGTCTCCGCTTTCTTTTGAACAACACAAGCCATGTGAAAAACATGCTTATTGACCATGTGTGATCAAATGTGCCCATTCATCAATACAAAATATTTATCTTAGACACATATTGGTCTGATCATGATACAATTGGTATTGCACTTGAATTATGAGATATACATCAAACATATTGAAAAGTCATATTTCTATGTTTCAAAGCATATCTGTGTAGCTTGTTGCAAAAAACCAAATTATCCCGCTTCTTAGTTTTCCCTGTTTTGTACACATACTGTTCTGGTCACCACACATTTGGTGTCACACTTGAATTATGAAATATCATCAGGCATATCGCATAATCACATTTATATGCTTCAAAGAATATTTGTCTATCTTATTGCAGAAAATTGACATATCCAACTTCTTAGTTTTCCCTGGTTTGTAATTGGTTTTGGTCACAATTTGTTTTTTACAAATACACACACACACACACACAAACTTGAATGAACTAAAAAAGAAAAGGTACATTCTTGTAACACTATCTGTTACTCTATACTTCTTATTCTATTTTATTTAGTCTATGTACATAGTACTTGTTTTTTTCTTTACATGTCAAATTATGTTCATGTCCATTTCGTTTTGTGCTTTTTTTTCATAGAAACAAAAACAAAAATAGACACCACAAATAAATCCTAACCATGAATGTAGAAGAATCCATGCAAAGGTATGTTTTTTCTACCCATGTTCCACATAGTTTTTCGTTTATTCTGTCAGTATTTGTTGAACTGGTTTGAAGCTCTGTTTTTTTTTTCCTCGGATACTCCATATATTTATGTACATTGAATTGTCTTCATGTCAATTATATTTTATGTAATGCTATCTTGGAATAAATAAATTTGTACACCATCTTTTCTTTTCATGTGTTCCTACGTAACAATTTTCTTTCATGTCAATTGTATTCTCTGTACTGTGTGGCATATAGTTCTTACCTCCCTTTCTTTTCCCTCTTCTATACTTAGTCATTCTCCCTTTCTTTTCTTCCCCTCTATTATCCATTTATGATTATATACTTAGTCCCATGTCTATGCTCACGGGTTCTTAGGATGACGGAGTGGAAAATTTCATGTCCATTTATATCTCTACATCACGAGTCTGACCGACCATCATTCATTTTCATAGTTCATGAATTTTATGGCCATTGGTTCTTGCGTAGATGCCATAGAACTCTCATGCCCAGTGTGCGCGGTATACAATTTGCGCTCGAAACTTAGGTGATCTACAATTCAACCCGGACTCGAAGCTTGTGACTCATGTTTTGCAGCACATGTTGATATTTTTCCTAGTTCGTCTCAACAGTTAGCCAATTTTATGGCCGCAAGTTCCCCCCAATGCATTATTGAACTCCCATGTCCCATGTTAAGATAAAATCTTACATCCAAAACTCCAGTTATCTACAATTCGACCCCAGACTCCTCGAACTCGTAAGCCTCACTCTTTATTGAACTCACAAATTGTATATCCATATATATCTTGACATCACGAGTTTAATTGAGAGCTTTCGTTTCCTTAGCCAATTTTATGGTTGCGGGTTCCTGGGTACGCATTATCAAACTCTCATGCCCCGTGTTCTGAGTATGCATATTCCATTCAAAACTTGGGTGATCCATGTCTATGCTCGCGGGTAACCAGGACAACGGAGTGGAAGATTTCATGTCCATATATATCTCTACATCACGAATCCGACCGACCGTCGTTCGTTTTCATAGATCGCTAATTTTATGGCCACGGGTTCCTGTTTAGGCACCATAAAACTCTCATGCCCCGTGTTTGTGATATACATCTTTCTCCCAAAACTTTGGTGATCTACAATTCAATCCGAACTCAAATCTTGCGACTCATTTTTCCAAGCATCTATTGATATTTTTCCTACTTTGTCTCAACAGTTAGCCAATTGGTTCCCCCCCAATGAATTATTGAACTCCCATGCCCCGTTTTCAGATAAGATCTTGCAACCAAAACTCTGGTTATCTACAATTCGACCTCAGACTCCTCGAACTTGCAAGCCTCACTCTTATCGAACTCACAAATTATATATCCATCTATGTATTGACCTCACGAGTCTGACCAAGCGCTTTTGTTTCCTTAGCCAATTTTATGTCCATGGGTTCCTGGGTACGCGTTATAGAACTCTCATTCCCCATGTTCCCAGTATACATCTTCCATACAAAACTAGGGTGATCTACAATTCCACCACAGACTCCCAGGTTCAAAAAAGTACCAAAGCATCTTTAATTCTCCTCCATGCCCGCCACATTCACCCCTTCGCAATACACATTAATTATGATTTTACTGGTGACAATTCACCACAGATGTTCGAAAATATTGGCATTAGTAAGCGGAAAGATCGAGGTAATCTCCCATTAAAATGCATTTATGGGAGAATATTATGGAATCTGATTAGTTTCCTCTGTCAATATTGAATTTGAAAAAAATTGATGGTTTTTTTGGTTTTTTTAAGACCTCATTGTAGAAGGAATTCAATATTTTGTTAGCTCACTATCATCTACAAAGGTGTTCACATGATGCCTCTCTTTAGTATTGTGAACATAATTTTTGAACCTTACAGGTTTGCATATCTGAGGCTTTGCTTGCATATGAAAATGTTGCTCCACCATTCCAATTTGAACATAGTTTTCATTTGGGCCACATAGAATAACCATAAAATAAAATATTATGAATTTTTTTAAAGTAAATATTAACAAATTATCTTCTGACTTGAACCTGCTTTTGTCAAAATCCAGGTATATTGCACAATTGTCAATGTTTTCCCCACTTTTCAATGGTTTCTCAAATTCCTTGCCATCTTTGCATTCTTTCCCAATGCAAATTGATGACACTTTTATTATATTTGAAAAGATTGGCATTGAAAAACCTATCAATCTTGGTTTTCAAGTCATGAATTTGGCTATATAAACAATGGTTGTAAATTTGGCAAACAATTTTTCGACATTTATGTTCTCTCGCCACCGCCAAAAGAAAGTCATTCTGTATCCTACAGTATATTCTTCACCTAGTTTATGATGATAAGTAATGTAGTGGTTTAATTATGGGGAACTAACACACAAATTTACTAAGAATATTTGTGAAAATTTGCAGAAAAAAAAAATAACTAGGGTGATTGGGATAACACTGGGTGTAGTAGCTGGTGGTACACTTGGAGTAATTGCTTCCATACTGATTTCTAGGAGGAATTGTTTCTCTTGTGTTAAACGTCCAGACCAGAATTCTAGAATCGCGGGTCCTGAAATTGCAGCTAAATATTCATGTTTAAGGATCTGAGATACGATAATTAACTTGTCTCTTGTGAACTATTCACCTATTTATTTACCAATATATAAGGAAGCCCTATAATTATTTGCGCAGGTGAAAAAGGAGATTCTACCTTACCGCTCACTATATCGAATTTAGAATTCATTTTCAAGTACAATATTTTTAAGGAAGCTACTTCTAATTTTAATGTAAAGAAAAAGCTCGGCGAGGGGGGTTTTGGATCCATCTTTAAAGTGAGCGTTTATATGCTTTGAAAGTATTGGTTCCAATCTATCATAGTGGAGAATAAAGATAATTTTTAATTGCATTGATGTGCAGGCGGTTTTACCTGATGGCAGTCAAGTTGCAGTTAAACGATTGTGTATGGGTTCAAGGCAAGGAGATTTTGAATTTATGAATGAAGAAAATTTTGTCAGTCATATTCAACACAAGATCCTTGTGAAATTTCTTGGTTGCTCCATTGAAAGCTCAGAAAGGATACTAGTTTATGAATACCTCTAGAGAATGAACTGAACCTCCATAGAGAAACATATACTTGGTATTCTCCCTTTTCCATTTAAGCATTATAAATTCTTGCATATTCTACAAATGCATGGTAGCGTAGTCCCTACCTAAAAGTTAAATTACCTGAAAAATTAAAAGTTAATTTGTTGAGTTACTTAAAAATAAATTAAAAGTTAATTTTCCTGGAACAACTTAATTGTTGATACAATTATTTGGTGATACCATCTTGGATACAAATCATAGAAATCAATGTGAAGAGAGCTGAACCAAGAAGATGGAAGATTGTAGAGTCTTACCATGAGTGTATTATGGAGACTTGAATTCGTATAACCTACTAGACAGATTAGTAAATTGTAGGCCAATTTTGAGATCAATGGTTGATGCACTAACTTATTTAGAATGAGTTAATGCATTGTTTGATACATTAATCATATGTTTGTTTCAAATTTATTTTCCTCCTTTGTTGGATCACATTTTTATTTTTGTGTTTCTTAGAAATTATATTACAAAATTGAAAGAACATCAAAGTGGCTTATAAAAAGTACAGTAGGCACACAACCCATAGGCCCAGTTTCAAATCATGTCTCTCATAAATTTAACAATAAAAACTCATTAAGAACATGCATCTCAATATTTCTCCTACATAGTCTCCCTCAAGTT
>ML819061.1:50518-61172 GCA_009831015.1 Picea engelmannii | reverse complement strand
ATGGGTGACACATGTACGGGGAGTATTTTTATGAATTAAATTTTTGAACAATAAATTAAATGGGATTTTGGGAAAGTAAATGACTTAGAAACTCTCTATACAGGAGGGAGAATAGATGTCTACTGTGATGTGTAACATTATGCTGCAGAATTTTAGACTTAACTGACCTAGCTTATGGGAGTTGGGATACCCATCTCGGTCAGGAGTGGTAGCTCAACCTTGCGAGGTGAGATAGGAGCTAGTTGATATCTGGTTTAGTGTGCGTGGACCCTTTTGGCTCGAGGGGATAAGGGGGAAGAAGAGTACCCCTAGTGTTGGCTAGGAGGTACCGATGAAGTCTCATCGGTCGACAGGTGGGAGCGACACAGAGCGCACAGGACAATGACTCAGAGCGATCGACTTGGGATATGGTACGATTACTTGATTCTCCATGGTAGATTCTTATTATATCTCACGCTTTCAATTCAATATTTTTAATTGGGTAAAGAAAATGTTTGACTTAGAATTTTAATTGATAACTTAATTCCCATAGCCTTAAGCTCATTATTGATTGATTCCCTTGGCTTTCGATCCCTGCATGTTGTGACCACCCTGTGATTTTATTAATTTTGTGATGAGTTTGCGCTTCTTACTTCACCCTCGTCCCTATATCATCAGTCCTCACCTGAGCAATCGGCTAGGAGCCAGATTGATGGTCATCACTTTGGTGTTAATAGACCTATAGATCCTAATGCCCTGTTTTTCTGTGCATGGTTGATGAGCGAAGGATGTGTTTTCCTAGTCGTCTAACCCTGTGATTGCTCTTGGGGTTGTGCTTGAGTCTCTGCATTTTATAACCCTTTTCATATTGTTTATATTCCTCTCTGTGATATACAGTAACTGATTGTGTGACCACCTCCCCTTTTCTATTAGTGGCTGTGATTAGACCTTCAAACATTGTATTCATTTCTCCCACTCCTTGACTGAGATCTGGTTGATTTCATTATATTTTTTAGAGAAAATTTTTACTGCATTCTTAATTAGTATAGATAGAGAATGATTATGTGTGCATGTAGTCCATGTTTTCCACTCAAACACACTTTAATTTTGAAGGCGAATTCACCCCTTGCTTGCAATTTTCATCTAGAAATTGGCTTGGAATGTTGCTCCCTATGCATCTGCAATTTCGCTGTTATCAAGTGACTGTCGGTGTCATTGTTTTTCCTTGATTGAAATTTTGGTATTGCGACCTCACTTTTACGGCACCCTTTTTTCTAAAACAGTGTTATGGTTATCTTTGGTTAAAAAAAACATTCATAGAAAACGATAGGCTTAGTTTTATGCACAGTGATGCATAGTTTATCATAATTTCCTTGATTATATGCACAACATTATATTTAGTAAATTGGGTTTTCAATTGCCTTAAAATACACCCAGCTACATAATTTTATTGTTAATTATCTCTTGACACAATGATTCTTGGAGGATATCCAAACCACCTTACCTGCTCCATTGACCTTGAACTTACCCAACCTTCTTGTTTGAGTGCACATTCTATGCTTAGTTTTAATATTTCCTTAATCCAATTTTCCCCATTCCTTGACAACGAACTCAGATCTATTTACTACTATGAGTGCATTCTTCATTGCATTTTTGTTATAAATTGGACTACGTATTTGCCAGGTAATGACTGGTTCTCCACTGGTGTTCGAGAAGTGTTATTCAGGGGGAAACCATTGTGTTTTGACAGGTGCAAAGGCATCGTCTAATGGAAATACTTTGGCAAGTGTATTGGCAGTGGCAGCATGTAATGGGGGTGAATGATAGTGGGGTTTTATGGATGTTATGAAAACTAATATTTGAGGTTAACGGGTGGCAAATTCGTTTTCGGATAGCGATTTTATAATGAACTAATTTAATGTTAATACCCAACAAATCAATATAATGTTATTTATGTAGAGAGATAATTACATGACAAATTTAACACTGAGATATATCTACAACTAATTATTGCATTGTTGGTTGCGAACTTACATTTTTGGTCTGCATGGATGCATTGACAATGCTGGAGTGAGTATCGTATTGCTATGGTCATATTTTATCTATTTTATCTATTTGTTATAATTGAATATGATAGGATGGATGAGTTATCAATATCTATTGAGCAACAAGTAGTACTTACTTTATAATAACTATTAATTAGTATTTAATAACATAGTAATAACTAAAATAAAGTTGAGATATTCAGTTCTGAGTTTAACACATTTGAATTCAATTTTACTAGATGTGTAATGTCCCATCTTTTTATTATCTAAAAGACATTTACACTTTTGTGTACAGTTAGAAAACAAGTAATTAGACAGGGACATAATTGTTAGATAGCAATTTTATTTTGTCTCAGGTTAAAGGGTAGAAAAATTCCTCCATAGGAAAACACTTTTCTGATATTGGCATTGGAGAATAGTTACAATGAGCTAATTGTTGATATTAATTATTTTACGTACCAATTGAGGTGTTTTTGCAGTAGATTTGGCTGCGCAAGAAATTTAATGTGTCGTATGAATGCCTTAGTCGTCAGTTTCCCTTGCATCTTGTTGACTTGTCGATTGGGTGCGTGGGGTTAGTCATCATGCATTTCCAGTTATTTAGGTCTCCTAGCGCATTGATTTCTTTCATGGGTGATTGGTCTAGATATGTCGTTGTGCCATGGTTACGGTCACGCCTATCACCTTGTGACAGCATGATCCCTGATGAGGGGATCATTGCACGCCCTATTGGAAAAAGGTGAATGATATCATGGCAGGAGTTTGTGCTCACGTGTGAGTGTTGTTGATCATTGTAAGTTGTTGTAGCACTTGAGTTGTAATGCCTTCACATGTCTAGTTCATGCGCCTTGAGGTTCTAGTCATTGGTTGTCAAGGTCATTGTGTTGGGATGGGGATGTTGTCCCTTAGCTTGTAGGCATGGTAATGTTTTTGTTGGGAAGGTAGCCATTTCTCCTTGTTGTTTTATGCATGTTTTGCCCAGTTGCCTTGTGCCAGAGCATGGATTCATAGTTTTTTGTTGTCTGTGGGCATGGTGATCGACGTCATATGTCTTTTTTATTTGCAATCGTTGTCGTCGTCCTATTAAAAAAAAGAATTGCACCTTCTGCTTCACTTGTAGCCGTAACGAAGGGGTTGTTACAAATGATATCAGAGTGGGTTCAACCCTGTGACTGTGGATCGCTATGATTTCCACTGCAGTAAACCTGGAGTATTACTGGTTTTGTTAATTAAAAACCTTAACGTGTCCATGTGGAGATCTCATTTAGAGGATGCCTCATAGGTTCGCAACATGGTGTCATGGAAGGAGGCGTGATGCCTCCAAAAGTTCTCGCACCCTCGGATTCAAACCCCCAAGGGGAAGGGAAATTACTTGGGCTGGGTTCACTTGCTGTAATGGATGATGATGGTATGATAAGGCCCTTCCAGGTAATTTCAAAGGGCCTTAATTCACCATCAGTAATGAGAGGAGGCTAGGGAACCTATATCCCTGAGGGTCCACAATGCACCCTAGCTAGTAGCATTAGCATCCACCGAGAACTTGAGAGAGTCGAGTTCTTGAGTCCATGAGTGTCATGTATGGCTGTGCTATTGAGGCACGATTGTAGTGTAAGGCATTGTGCTTCACACTTCACGATTACGACCTCTAGCATGAAGGTCTGCATGGTGGTCTTCAACTGAAGGGGAGCGTTGTTTTATGGTGGAAGATTTTCCTGCCACTTTTGAACATGGTCGTCGATGATGTGTCATGGGAACTGTTTGAGGAAGATTTATAGGAGAGGTATCTTTTCGAGGAATTCGTTAAGCGTCAGCTGAACGAGTTCGATGCCTTGCAACAAGTTAGTTGCATGATGCCCGAGTACGAGGCCCATTTTGGAGATACTTCGGTATGCTCTACACCAAATCACCTAGAAACTTAAGGTCAAGAATTTTGAGTTGGGCCTTATTGTTTGAATTTAGCTTCTACTTCGGGTACCAGGATTACTGCACCGAAGAAAGTGTCTTGGGATTTTGGGGAGCCACATGCCCAGCATGACTGCCCAGTGGAGAGGACCGGAGCTCTGGATCAGTCGGACCCACTACCGTGGGAGATTGAGAAAGGCGCATCGAATTCATGCAGCGGTGAATAACTTCAAGGAAGAGCACCATTCGACTGTGATCAAGACGTTAGGTACCATTGCTGACCAAACCCTTAGTATTTTGATAGACCCCGGTGCTTTTGAGAGTTCCATTTTTGGTGCAATGCTAAAAGGATTAAGGTAAAGGCAATTGAACAGGATGATTTTATCTTTGTAGAGATGGCTTCAGGAGCTAAACAGAAGGTTGGAGGAAGGGTTATGGGCTGTACCCTTAACCTAGGAGAGTTTGTCACTAGGGCCAACTTCTACATCATGATCTTAGGATCTTATGACAACGTGATCAGTTTGGACTGGTTGGAATCGCATGAGGTGATACTCAACAATAAGAAGAAATGGTTAAGCTTGGTTGATGATGAGGGACAAATACACGTGATTTTCGGTCGAAACTAGGGAGTTTCCCTGAGGTTTACCTCTTTCTTGAAGTTATGGAAGAGCATGTGCAAGGGATGTAATCTTTATGCGATACTTGTGTTAAACAAGAAGGGAGTAGCAGAATGTATAGAACACCTTCCTGTGGTGAGAGAGTTTGCGGACGTATTCCTGGAGGAGTTACCTGGGATTCCACCAAAGAGGGAATTATAGTTTACCATACACCTAAAATCAGGGGTTGAACCAATAGATAGAACGCCTTATCAGATGTCGACCCCAGAGTTATAGGAGTTGAGAATGCAACTGAAGGAGTTGTTGGAATTGGGACTTATACGTCCAAGTGTGTCACCATGGGGCACACCTATTGTTTTCTTGTGAAAGAAGGATGGGCTGTGGAGAATTGGCACCAAATACCATCATTTGAACAACGCAACGATCAAGAATCAATATCTGCTGCTGAGATGGATGATTTGTTTGATCAGATGAAGGGTGTGACGGTTTTTTCAAATATCAATTTGCGATCAGGGTATCGCCAGTTACAGATCAAGGAGGATGACGTCCTTAAGACTGCTTTAAAATGATGTTTGGACATTATGAGTTACTATTTTATCGTTTGGACTGAAAAATGCCTCAGGGGTATTTATGAGTTTGATGAACAGGGTGTTCCACGAGTACTTGGATATCTTCATCCAAGTATTCATGGACAATATTTGATTTAATATCGGACAATGGAGGAACATGATGAGAACTTGTGCTTGGTACTATAGTGTCTGCGAGGGCACACATTGTTTGGGAAATTTCCCAAATTCTTGTTTTATCAATCGAAGATTCACTACTTAGTGCATGTCATCTCTGACGAAGGTATCGCCATGGATCCAGCAAGGGTCAAGACTATTATGGAATGGCCTGTGCCGACGAATGTCCGAGAAGTGTGTAGCTTCATGGGTCTAGCAGGATATTATTGATGTTTCGTCGAGGGATTTTCGAAGGTAGAAAATTCGATCATGGAATTGTAGAAGAAGAACAAGAAGGTTGTTGGGACCGAGAAATGCACGGAGTCATTTTGGAGGCTCAAGGAGTTGTTGAAAACAACATCGATACTAAAGGTCCCTGACATGGACACAAAATTATTGGTATGCACTGATGCATCCAAGGAAGGCTTAGGCAGAGTCTTGATGCAAGACAATCAAGTGATCACTTACATCTCAAGGAATCCGATAAGGAATGAGGAGAACTATGCAATGCATGAATTTGAGTTGTTATCCATTGTATATGAATTGAAGGATTGGAGAAACTACCTTGTGGATGGAAATTTGAACTAAAGATAGACCACTGTGTACTACAACACATCCTTACACAAAGCGACCTGAACGTGTGACAATGACATTGGTCAAAATCGCTTAGAGAGTATGATTTAGAGGTTACTTACATAAAGGGAACAATGAACTGAGTGGAAGATGCATTGGGTCAGAGACCACACATCTTTTCAGTGTTTCCTCTTTAGACGAATCTACGTGAAGGGATTCTAACTTAACAACATGACGATGACTGATACAAAGAGGTCAAGGATTTTATCAGACAAAACAAAATGATGGTACCAAGATTTGAAGGATCTAAATTGGATGATGATGGACTACTGAGATTTAAAAATTGAATTTACATACCACCAAGCGACGAGTTGAAGAGTTTTATCCTAAATGAGGCTCACAGAGCAGTGTGCATGGCTCACCCAGGAGTCATGAAGATGAGGGCGAACCTCAAAACCCTTATTCTTCTAGAATAGAATGAAGGAATACATAGTTAACTATGTGGTCGAATGTCTAGAATGTCAGCATGTAAAGGTTGAACTTAGACATCCAACAAGATTACTACAGCCACACGCTATTTTAGAATCGAAATGGGAGGTTATTTCGATGGATTTTATTTTTTTTGGATTTCCACTGACAGCAAGGAGACACGACTCGATTTTTTTGTGGTGGTCGACACTCTGACGAAGAGCGATCATTTTATTCTTATGTGTTTGATGTATCAGGCACCTGACATAGCTAGAGTTTTCATCAGTGAGATTGTGAGGCTGCATGGCGTTCCTAAGAGGATTATGTCCGATCGAGGATTGGTGTTTATTGGTCGATTTTGGACTAGTTTCTAAGAGGCCTCGAGAACCCAACTTAAATTTATTGTTGAGTATCACCCGGAGACTGACAATCAGACCGAATGAATGAACCAGACCTTGGAAGACATGTTGCGCATGTACGTGATGGACCATCATAAGCGTTGGGAAGAATTCTTGCCACTGGTATAATTCGCTTATAAAAACAATTAGAAAAGTGCCATTAAGATGGTGCCTTTAGAGTTTCTTTATGAGAGATCGTGTTGGATTCCTTTGAGTTGAGATCATCTTGAGGATAGGTTCCTAGTGGGATTGAAAGTGATCCAAGAATTGGAAGATTAAATAAAAACTATAATACAAGGGATCAAGAAAGCGCATGATCAACAAAAGAGTTACGTCGGTGCATGTTGTGTCGACCATAGTTACGATGTGGCAATCAAGTATTTTTTTGGCGGAAACTGTAGAAGAGTTTGATCAAGTTCGTAAAAGGGGCTAAACTATATCCTAGGTTCATGGGATCCTACAATATTGTGGAAAAAAGAGGCACGTGGCCTAATGAATAGCCTTGCCTGATTCTTGAGGTGTATGCACGTTGTATTTCACGTCTCTGTTTGAGACTTTATGATTAGTGACCCTACACATGTCTTCAATTGAGCACCTTGCGGGTGTCAGATGAGGGTGCATGCACGGCTGAGCCGATCCACATCATGGATCCTCGCTGTCAACACCTACAATGTCGAATCGTAGATGAGGTCAAGGTCCAGTGGGACAACTATAGTCTGCACCCGACGACCTCAGAGGACTCATATGATATGCACCAACAATTTTTATTTTTGTTGGATAGATAGAATTATGATACTGTGATACACATTATTTTGACACTTATACTATGAAACTTTGGGACAAAGTTTAGAACAAGAGAGGGTGTGTGTAACATCCCTCTCTTGCGTGCACTGAGCGAACTTATCCTTGAGGACACTTGCTTGCAAGAGATCCAAATTATTATACCTTTGACCGTTGATTATTATTATGAGGCATTATGGATATGATTATATGTTATTTTTATATATTGACTTAGATAGGTGCTATTGAATTGGTTCTCCTAAATGTGTAAGATTTGGACCTCAAGGATGATGAGGCATTGATGAAACCCTTGGACGCTGGATCGAGTCAAGGAGTGGACTATTAGGGTTTGATTGTTGTATATATATGAAATTTGTGCATTCGATTAGATGATATGATTATGGATATTATTTCTGACATGATTCATTGATGATGCAGGTTGATGATAGATTGCTGACCAGACTCACATGTGGAGTAGAGGGGTCACGGATGATAACCAGAGACATTGAGGGAGAGGTGTGGAAAAAATCCCTGCCATAGCCTACTAGCACTCCCACCGTGGCTCTAACTGTAGGTTAAAGACTACCTAGTTTGAGAAGACCCATGATGTTGTGAGGGCAGACTACAAAAGTCGCTCATGATGATTCTAAGGGTCACACAATAAGGAAGGGGCCTTATTCCTTAGAGGCCCTTAGTCTCCCACAATATCACCTAGAAGAGTATTTACTCCAGGGTTTTTTGATGTCTACCAAGTCATTCAAGAGGTGAGTGGCACCCTTGGAGCAAGGAGTGCGTCTTGAAGGGCACGTCGCGCAAGAAAAATGGAAATAGGTGAGTGGCACCCTTGGAGCACGTAGTGCGTCTTGAAGGGCATGTGGCGCAAGGGAAACAAAATGAGGCAAGTGGCACCTTTTGAGCACCTAGTGTGTCCTGAATGGAACGTTGCATTGTTAAATAATAAATGAATAAACCTATATGGCCTTAGAATGAATAATGTGATGAGAAATATTTTAAACATTTTTCCTAATAAAATGTTGCCCAACCTAGGAAAATAATGTCTAGGTCTAAGTGATACTGGTGATAATATATATATATATATATATATATATAATGATAATCATCATTTATCATGTGATGAGAAGGGGGTAAGAAATTCAATTAATTTATAAAAATATTTTGGGGGATAAAATTTAAAAAGGGGAAACAATTGTTTTGTTATATTATGCTAATTAAAAATTTATTAATTAAAAAGGATAAGGGGAAAAGGTGATTTTTTGCACATGCCAATTTGAGTTTTAAATGAAAAGGGAAAGAGAGAAATTTAAAATATTTAGGAATCTAGGAAAAACCGGGAAACATAAAAAGAAAGGGGAAATATAAGGATAAAGTAGAAAGACTAACTTAGTAAGGTATCTAGCATTTATGAACTTTCTAAATTGAACTGAACTAGTGAATTAGTAAGGGGGTAAGTCATTAAATTGTGTAAGGTAATATGGGGACAGCTAGGAGTGATTCTAGGAATTCCTTTAGGTGGGTGAGGGAAATCAAAGTAATTAAGTAATTAATGAAATTAATTTATGGGGCAATGAAGGGGATGGGTGACACAAGTACGGAGAGGATTTTTATGAATTAAATTTTTGAACAATAAATTAAATGTGATTTTGGTAAAGTAAATGACTTAGAAACTCTATATAAAGGAGGGAGGAGGAGAAGGATGGATGTCTGTTGTGATGTGTAATGTTACACTGTAGAATTTTTTACTTGAATGACTTAGCTTGTAGGAGTTGGGATACCCAACTCGGTGAGGAGTGGTAGCTCAACCTTGCGAGGTGAGCTGGGAGCTAGTTGATCTCTGGTTTAGTGTGCATGGCCCCTTTGCATCTCAGGGGGATAAGGGGGAAGAATATTACCCCTAGAGTTGGTTGGGAGGTACCGGTGAAGTCTCATCAATCGACAAGCAAGAGCGGGACAGAGCGTGCAGGACAACGACTCAAAGCAGTCGACTTGGGATACAGTACGCTTACCTGATTCTGAATCGTATATTCTTATTATATCTTACACTTTCAATTCTGTATTTTTAATTGGGTAAATAAAATGTTTGACTTAGAATTTTAATTGATAACTTAATTCCCATAGCCTTAATCTCATTGTTGATTGATTCCCTTGGATTTTGATCATTACATGTTGTGACCGCCCTATGATTTTATTGATTTTGTGATGAGTTTGCAGTTCTTACTTCACCCTCGTCCCTAGCTCATCAGTCCTCATCGGAGAAGTTGGCCAGGAGCCAGATGGAAGGTCATCACTTCAGTGTTAATAGACCTATAGATCCTAATGCCTTGATTTTCTGTGCATGGATGATTAGAAAAGGATGTGTTTTCCCAATCATCTACCCCTCTGATTGCTCTTGGTTGATTGATGGTCATTGCGCCTTCTTGTGTTGAGTAATTTATCCATTGTTATCCCTCCTATCACCTAAATTTTGAATCTGTGTTTTATTATTTTCCTAGATAGTTGAGCTTTGCGTTTAATACACTCCCTCACGATAATACTCTCTTTTTTTTATAACACAACTGCGTTTTATGTCTGCATTGTGCTTGAGGCTCTGCATTTTATAACCCTCTGCGTATTGTTTATCTTCCTCTCTGTGATTTACGATAACTGATTGTGTGACCACCTCCCCTTTTCTATTAGTGTCTGTGATCAAACCTTCAGACATTGTGTTATCACTGAAATTTCGTCCGCACAGGGCGACAAGAACTCCGCATCGTCAACACAAAAAAACAGTCATTCATGGCACAAGGTTAATTCCACAGCACAGCAAAAGGGGTCAAAACTATACAAAATGGCCAAAAAATTACAAGGCGCTTTGCACCCACTGGGCGCGCGCGTAACATCTTCGTACCTGGAGTGCATATGCGTGGCTGTGGGGTGAAAAACCCGCGCGCCTGCCAAACGACGCATTTATGAAACTGGTCGGCCTCCCAAACACCAATGGATCAGCTCCCAAGTCGATTTGACACCAAATCCAAGCTCAATCTGTGTAGGGAGGCTGGTCAAAGACCTAATTGTGCCCTAAAGAGCCCATTTTCACATTCAAAAGAGGTTGCATAATAACCCAATGCTTGGCTATAAAAATCCATGAATGACCACCATTTCTTCAAGGAATT
>ML819061.1:38067-50468 GCA_009831015.1 Picea engelmannii | reverse complement strand
GCTGATTTCATTATATTTTTTAGAGCAAATTTTTACTGTGTTTTTAATCAGTACAGATAGAGAATGATTATGTGTGCATGTAGTCTGTGTTTTCCACTCAGAAACACTTTAATTTTGATGGAAAATTCACCCCTTGCCTACGATTTTCCTATAGCGATTGGCTTGGAATGTTTCTCCCTGTGCGTCTGCGATTTCGTTGTTATCAAGTGATTGTCATGTCATTGCTTTTCCTTGATTGAAATTTTGGTATTGCAGCTTCACTTTTACGACACACCCTTTTTTATAAAACAATGTTATGGTTATATTTGGTTTAAAAAACCAGTCATAGCAAACAATAGGCTTAGTTTTATGCACAACAACGCATAGTTTATTGTAATTTCCTTGATTATATGCACATTGTTATATTCAATAAATTGGGTTTTCAATTGCCTTAAAATACGCCTAGCTACATATTGTTATTGTTAATCCTCTCTTGACACAACGATTCTTGGAGGATATCCCAACCACCTTACCTTCTTCGTTGACCTCAAACTTACCATACCTTCTTGTTTGAGTGCACATTCTATGCTTAGTTTTAATATTTTCTTTACTCCGATTTTCCCCGTTCCTTGACAACGAACTCAGATCTCTTTACTACTGTGAGTACATTCTTCAATGCATTTTCTTTATAAGTTGGACTCCATAGTTTACAGGTAATGGATGCTTCTCCACTAGTGTTCGAGAAGCATTATTCGAGGGAAATCATTGCGTTTTGATAGGTGCAAAAGAAGCGTGTAATGGCAAGTGAAATGGCAACGTCTAATGACAGTGTTTTGGCAGGTGTACTAGTAGTGGAAACATGTAATGGGGGTGAATGACAATGGGGTTTTATGGATGTTATGACATCAAATATTTGAGGTTAATGGGTGGCGAAATTCGTTTTAGGATAGTGATTTTATAATGAACTATTTTAATGTTAATACCCAACAAATTAATATAATGTTATTTACACAGAGAGATAATTACATGACAAATTTAACACTAAGATATATCTGCAGCTAACTATTGCATTGTTGGTTGTGAACTTACATTTTGGGTCTGCATGGATGCATTGACAGCGCTAGAGTGAGTATCCTAGTGATATGGTCATATTTTATCTATTTTTTATAATTGAAGATGATAGGATGGATGAGTTATCAATCTCTATTGAGTAGCAAGTAGTACTTAATTTATAATAACTATTAATTAGTATTTAATAACATAGTAATAACTAAGATAAAGTTGAGATATTCAGTTATGAGTTTAACACCTTTGAATTCAATTTTACTAGATGTGTAATGTCCCATATTTTTATTATTTAAAAGACATTTCCATTTTTGTGTACAGCTAGAAAACAAGTAATTAGACATGGACATAATTGTTAGATAGCAATTTTATTTTGTCTTAGTTTAAAGGTTAGCAAAATTCCTCCATAGAAAAACACTTTTCTGATATTGGTATTGGAGAATAGTTACAATGAGATAATGGTTGATATTAATTATTTTATGTACCGATTGAGGTGTCTTTGCAATAGATTTTGTTGCACAAGAAATTTGATGTGCCGTATGAATGCCTTAGTCGTCAGTTTCCCTTACATCTTGTTGACTTGTCGATTGGGTGCTTAGGGTTAGTTGTCATGTGTTGACAATTATTTCGGTCTCCTAGCACATTGATTTATTTCATGGGTGATTGGTCTAGATATGTTGTTGCACCATGGTTATGGTCACACCTATCTCCTTGTGACAACATGATCCCTAATGACGGGATCATTGTGCGCCCTATTGGAAAAATGAAAATGATATCATGGCAAGAGTCTGTGCTCCCGTGTGAGTTTTCTTGATCGTTGTAAGTTGTTGTAGCACTTGAGTTGTAATGCCTTCACACGTTTGGTTCGTGCACCTTGAGGTTCTAGTCATTGGTCGTCAAGGTCATTGTGTTGGGATGGGGATGTTGTCCCTTAGCTTGTAGGCATGGTCATGTTTTTGTTGGGGGGGTAGCCATTTCTCCTTGTTGTTTTACACATGTTTCTCCCAGTTTCCTTGTGCTAGAGCATGGAGTCATAGTTGTTTGTTACTGGTTTTGCAAGCATGGTGCTCGCCATCAAATGTCTTGTTTAGTTGCAATCATTGTTATCGTCCTATTAAAAAATAAATTGCACCTTTTGCTTTGCTTGTAGCCATAATGAAGGGGTCATTAAAATTTGTCTGATACTATGAAACCAAAGGGACTAATAGTTGCATACATAGGAAAATATACATATAAATCATGTGAAACAATAGTCCACTCTGCATTTTTAATGCCTTTTAACAAGTCACCGTTTCTTCCACTTAGCAAGGAAATGTTAGATACCTTGTCTAATATTTATGACGAACTTCAACTTGTCTTTATAGATGAGTCATATTTGATTGGAAGTCTCTTCTTGTATTCCATTGACAACTGACTAAGAAGCATAAAACATGTACACATGAAATACTTTGGAAACATTGACATGATATTTTGTGGGGATCTTTACTAGGCATAGTCGATCCAAGATTATTTGATATTTGAACAACCTACGGTTAACATGCAAACAATGACGCATGACTTATGGAGAGACAATATTAAATTCTTTGAATTGCATACTACAATGTGCCAGAGAGATGAAACATTTATTTCAATTTTGAATAGAATGTAGACAAACAACCAATCATATGATGACTTAACATATATCAATTTGAGGTGCTTGTGACCTTCACCAATAGACCCAAAGTTCCATTACCTATTATACACAAATAAGGATGTTGCAATGAAAAATAGGTACATGCTATCGCTCATTCCTGATGATGATATCATCATCAATTCAAGTGACCTGGAAGAAGACAACCATGGAAATGTGCCACATCATGAACATACAACCAATTTACCTTTGCAACTTGTCTTGAAATTAGAAATGTTGGTTGAAATATATGCCTACAACTATGATTCATAGGATGGCTTGGTCAATGGTGTAGATGGAATACTCAAAGTCTATACTAAAACATAAAAACTTGATGTCCTTTGGATTAAGTTCCATGAACCGCATATAGGCAAGCGACAAGAAGGCAAGTTGGCTTATCTATATAATTAAAACACTGCAAACAATTGGACACCTATTTTGTGAATATCAAATCCATTATCGATATCAGAAAACACAGGTCGACTGAAGATTCGAAAACAATTTTCAATTAAACTTGCATGTGCACGTACAATCCACATATCATAAGGACTAACACTTGATAGTTTTACATTTTAGCCTGCTAGAATTTGAATACATGGACTTGTATACACAAAATTGTCCCGTGTCAGAATCATAGACTCCTTGTATTTAATAAGTCCTCTTACAAAAGATAATTTCAAAGTCAAATAGAACGTTGATATTGAAATGGAACGCCTCAGGGCTACCACAAAATGGCATCTACGGTATGATTACCAATTCATACAAACAAAGTCATCTGTATCAATTCTCTCTCTTAACACATGAAGCTTACATGAACACATGGATGATATAATTAATGACTATGATACAATGCAATCTGATATTATGTGCTTGCAGGAAGCATACATGGAATTATGCATGCCAAAAAAACAATTTCCAAATCACAATTTCATATCAAGTTACATGCCACATGAGGTGAAGATATTGGTGAAAAAACATGTACCGGTTTTGGACCATAGACATTTCAAAGAAAAGAATGTTGAGATGGTGCTTGCAAAAATATCTTTCCATGGAACAAAAATTGCAATATTGAATCTATATGTTTCTCCCCATGCAACATTATCCAACATACTAAATGTTCTTTCCAGTGCATTAGGCCATTTTCATCTGAACGAAACCATTTTGCTTGTAGGATACTTCAATATTGACATGCTACAAAATAATGTCAGAACAAAATAATTGGAAAACTACATGTGCAAATCAAGTCTTCGCTTTCTTTTGAACAACACAAGCCATGTGCAAAACGCGCTTATTGACCATGTGTGGTAAAATGTGCCCATTCTTAAATACAACATCTTTATCTTAGACACATACTGGTTTGATCACGATACAATTGGTATTGCACTTGAATTATGAGATATACATCAAACATATTGCAAAGTCATATTTCTATTTTTCAAAGCATATTTGTGTAGCTTGTTGCAAAAAACCAAATTATCTAGCTTCTTAGTTTTCTCTGGTTTGTACACATATTGGTATGGTCACCAAACAGTTGGTGTTGTACTTGAATTATGAAATATACATCAATCATATTGCATAATCACATTTCTATGCTTCAAATATTATTTGTTTATCTTGTTGTAGGGAATCGACATATCCAACTACCTAGTTTTCCCTGGTTTGTAATTGATTTTGGTCACAATGTTTTTTAACAATATATACACACACACACACACACAAAAAAAAAAAAAACTTGAATGAACAAAAAAAATAAAAAAGGTACATTCTTGTAACACTATTTGTTACTCTATAACTCTTATTCTATTTTATTTAGTCTATCTACATAGTACTTGTTTTTTCTTTACATGTCAACTTCTGTTCATGTCCATTTTGTTTTGTGTTTTTTTTCATAGAAACAAATAGGAAAACTAGACACTGCAAAGAACTCCTAACCATGAATGTAGAAGAATCCATGCAAAGGTGCGTTTTTTCTACCCATGTTCCATATCCAATAGTTTTTTGTTTACTATGTCAGTATTTGTTGAACTAGTTTGAAGTTCTGTTTAGTTTTTCCTCCTTGGATACTCCATATCTTCTTGTACATTGACTTGTCTTCATGTCAATTATATTTTCTGTGATTCTATCTTGAAACAAACAAATTTGTACACCATCTTTTGTTTTCATGTGTTCCTACGTAACATTTTTCTTTCATGTCGATTGTATTCTCTGTACTGTGTGGCATACAATTCTTACCTCCCTTTCTTTTTCCTCTTCTACACTTAGTCGTTCTCCCTTTTTTTTCTTCCCCTCTATTATCCATTTATTATTCTATACTCAGTCCCATGTCTATGATTTCGGGTTCTCAGGATGGCGGAGTGGAAGATTTCTTGTCCATCTATATCTCTACATCACGAGTCTGACCGATTGTCGTTCATTTTCATAGTTTGTGAATTTTATGGCCGTGAGTTCCTACGTAGACGTCATTGAAATCTCATGCCCCATGTGTGTAGTATACAACTTGTGTCCGAAACTTCGGTGATCTACAATTCGACCCAGACTCGAAGATTGTGACTCATTTTTTCCAACATCTGTTGATATTTTTCCCAGTTCATCTCAACAATTAGCCAATTTTATGGCCGCGGGTTCCCCCCAATGAATTATTGAACTCCCATGCCCCATGTTCAGATAACATATTGCATCCAAAACTCCGGTTATCTACAATTCGACCTCAAACTCCTAGAATTCACAAGCCTCACTCTTTATCGAACTAACAAATTGTATATCCATCTATATCTTTACATCACGAGTTTGATTGAGTTCTTTCGTTTCCTTAGGCAATTTTATGGCCACAGCTTTCCGGGTACGCATTATCGAACTCTCATTCCTGGTGTTTTGAGTATACATATTCCATCCAAAACTTGGGTGATCCATGTTTATGCTCACGGGTTCCCAGGATGATGGAGTGGTAGATTTCATGTCCATCTATATCTCTACATCACGAATCTGACCGACCATCGTTTGTTTTCATAGTTCACAAATTTTATGGCCGCGAGTTCCTACGTAGGTGTCATCGAACTCTCATGCCCTGTGTGCGCGGTATACATCTTGTGCCCAAAAATTCAATGATCTACAATTTGACCTGAACTTAAATCTTGAGACTCATTTTTCCCAACATCTATTGATATTTTTCCCAGTTCATCTCAATAGTTAGCCAATTGGTTCCCCCCCAATGCATTATAAAACTCCCATGCCCCGTGTTCAGATAACAACTTGCATCCAAAACTCTAGTTATCTACAATTCGACCTCAGACTCCTTGAACTCGCAAGACTCACTCTTTATCGAACTCACAAATTGTATATTCATCTATATCTTGACATCACGAGTCCAAACGAGCGCTTTTTTTTCCTTAGCCAATTTTATGGCCGTGGGTTCCTGGGTACGCGTTATATAACTCTCATTCCTCGTGTTCCTAGTATACATCTTCCATCCAAAACTAGAGTGATCTACAATTCAACCACAGACTCCCAGGTTCAAAAAAGTACCAAAGCATCTTTAATTCTCCTCCATGCATGTCACGTTCGCCCCTTCCCAATACACATTAATTATGATTTTACTGGTGACAGTTCACCACATATGTTCGAAAATATTGGCATTAATAAGTGGAAATATCGAGGTAATCTCCCATTAAAATGAATTTATGGGAGAATATTATGGAATCTGATTATTTTCCTTTGTCAATCTTGAATTCAAATTTTTTTTATGGTTGTTTTGGTTTTTTTAAGACGTCATTGTAGCAAGAATTCAATATTTTGTTGGCCCGTTGTCATCTACAAAGGTGTTCACATGATGTTGCTCTTTAGTATTGTGCACATAATTTTTGAACCTTACAGGTTTTCATATCTGAGGCTCTACTTGCATACGAAAATGTTGCTCCACCATTCCAATTTGAACATAGTTTTCATTTGGGCCACAGAGAACAACAATAAAATAAAACAATATGAAATTTTTTCAAGTAAATATTAACAAATTATCTTCTGACTTGAACCTGCTTTTGTCAAAATCTAGGTATATTGCACAACCGTCAATGTTTTCCCTGCTTTTCAATAGTTTCTATATTTCCCTGCCATCTTTGCATGCTTTCCCAATGCAAATTGTGACTCTTTTATTAGATTTGAAAAGATTGACATTGAAAAGTCTATCAATCTTGGTTTTCAAGTCACAAATTTGGCTATATAAACAATGGTTGTAAATTTGGAAAACAATTTTTCGAAATTTCTATTCTCTCGCCACCATCAGTAGAAATTCTTTCTGTACCCTACGGTATATTATTCACCTAGTTTACGATGATAAGTAATATAGTGGTTTAATTATGGGGAACTAACACACAAATTTACTGAGAATATTTGTGCAAATTTGCATAATGAAAAATAACTAGGGTGTTTGGGATAACACTGGGTGTAGTAGCTAGAGGTACGCTTGGAGTAATTGTTTCCATAATGATTTCCAGGAGGAACTATTTCTCTTGTGTCAAACGTCTAGACCAAAATTCTAGAACTGTGGGTCCTGAAATTGCAGCTAAACATTCAGGTTTAAGGATCTCAGATACGATGATTAACTTGCCTCTTATGAAATTTTCACCTATTTCTTTACCAATATATAAGGAAGCCCTGTAATTATTTGCGCAGTTAAAGAAGGATATTCTATCTTACCGCTCACTATATCGAATTTAGAATTCATTTTCAAGTACGATATTCTAAGGGAAGATACTTCTAATTTTAATGCAAAGAACAAGATCGGCAAGGGAGGTTTTGGATCCGTCTTTAAAGTGAGCGTTTATATAATTTGAAAGTATCGTCTCCAATTGATAGTAGTGGAGAATAACAATAATTTTGAATTGCATTGATGTGAAGGGGGTTTTCCCTGAACCTTGTGAAATTTCTTGGTTGCTCCATTGAAAGCTCATAAAGGCTACTGGTTTATGAATACCTCTGGAGAATGAACTGAACATCCATATATAAACATATAGTTGGTATTCACCCTTTTTCATTTAAGAATAATAAATTCATGCATATTCTACAAATGCATGGCAGTGTAGTCCCTGCCTAAAAGTTAATTTACCTGAAAAATTAAAATTTAATTTGTTGAGTTAATAAAAAAATAAATTAAAAGTTAATTTACCTAGAACAACTTAATTGTTGGTACAATTATTTGGTGATATCATCTTGGATACAACTCGTAGAAATCAATGTGAAGAGAGTTGAACCAAGAAGATGGAACATTATAGAATCTTACCGTGAGTGTATTATGAAGACTTGAATTCTTATAACCTACTAGACAGATTAGTAAATTGTAGGCCAATTTTGAGATCAATGGTTGGTGCACTAACTTATTTAGAATGATTTAATGCATTGTTTGATACATTAATCATCTGTTTGTTTCAAATTTATTTTCCTCCTTTGTTGGCTCACATTTTTCTTTTTGTGTTTCTTTGAAATTATATTACAAAATTGAAAGAACATCATAGTGGCATAGAAAAAGTACAGTGGGCCCACAACCCATAGGCCCAGTTTCAAGTCATGTCTCTAATAAATTTAACCATAAACACTCATTAATAAAATTCATCTCACTATTTATCCTACATAGTCTCCCTCATGTTGGTTTGGGGTGCAAAAATGGTTTTTTCTTGTCATTTTGTGCCAAAGGTTTCTCAAAAAAGTGCTCTTTCATTTAGGCTCACCTTGTGTTAGTGAATTTCAATATTTCTAGGCTTATCCATGGGGTAATAACATTGTAATATATGAATCCTTGGGTTTTTATATGCATTATATATGAATTTTTTGTGTTAGGTTATGAAAAATGTATAAATATCTTCCTTTTTCCCACATTTCATGATATCATATTGATCGACTTTCCGGTTAATTCGGAGAAAATAGGATAGAAAATGAATAATATACCCTTTAGCATTATTTTTGAAATTAGATTACATAGATCCTAAAATACAATTGGAATTGTTTGATTTTGTTACAGGATTGGTTAAATATTGTCAAACTTGAAATAACAAAGAAAATCTTGAAGATGCGCAAGTTATTGGAGGTTGAGGACTTTATGGCGCAAGGCAGTTTTGAATATGATTGAGTTTCTTATATTGTAAATTTGTAATAGTAAAGAAATCATGAGGATATCATGATCCTCAGGATAACTTAATTTACCCATATTATTGTAATATATAAGGGGTAATAGATCCTGGAAGGGATATAGAAGAATTGCACCCAAGAACTCAGGACTTAGAATTGCTTTGCGTTAGCAGTTTTTTGTAAATGTTGTACCAGCTATGAAATCAATAAAAGCTTTGAACAGTTTTACCATTTCTACATATTGAGTTTCGAGTAGCAGTGATTCTAAGGACCAAGGGACCAGTCTTAAGGAGATATTGTTCGACCTGTAATTATATCAGTTCAATTTCTGTTTTGTGATTCGATTCTCTTTTACAGTAGTTAAATGAATGCATAAGTGTGTTGATGATTTTATATTGTTTGCGTGTAAGAGATAGACATTTCCTTAAGCATTAAATGATTATTGTTCCAGTTTCTATTACTGAGGTTTGATGCATGACAGTTCCTCATAATTTCATATGCATTGATCATTTTACTTAGATTCGAAATTGTTATTCCTTTCAATTAGTTTACATTTGTTGTTCCTTCCCGTTAAGATATAGTTGTTGTTCCTTTCAATATAAGTACAATTTTTGTCTCTTTCAATTAGATTATAGTCGTTGTTTCTTTCCATAGATAGATTAATTTGCCTTTTCTTTCCAGTAATTTGATTCATAGTAATAGTCAATTATGCAAGTCTTTATTTAGATTCAATTACTTCTTTTAGTTAAAATGAACTCAAAAGATTAATTAGTTCCTTTCCATTTCACAACATTAGATTTCAATTCCTAGAATCTTTAGTGAATGTTTGAGGAACATGATTGTTTATAAACTCATATTTTCTTTAACTACATGATTTTAGCCTCTACGAGCTATTTGCATAGACTTTGTTGATATTCTTGAGATAAAAGACAAATCCTTGAGTTGATAAATTAATGTTAAACTAAGGATGTTTTTAGACATATTTAGACCCCAACATATTGGCACCATTGTTGAGGAGAAAGTCAAAGGTAGCATATATTTTGCCTTTGGAGGACGAGGTATTGAAGACGGAAGGTAAGAACCTACACAGGCAATAAGTAATATGCTTATGTCAGTTTCTACCTCCAGTTGACACATTAAGAGGTTGCATAGGTGTTTTTCTTTCTTGATTTTCTTTTTTTTGTGTGAAGTGTGTATGACTAAGAAGAAAGATCTTGAAAAACTAAAACCCCCACCAAAAATTACCAAATCCCAGGGCTCGATGCTCCTTGGAAGAAGCACTTTCATAGATGAAATCATCTGAAAAGAAGAATCTCAAGCTTCGGTTGGACCTAGAAAAAGATCTACCTGAATCCCTCGGGTAGCAGTTTCACCAACTGCAACCCACGCTGAGATTCATAGAAAAACTAAAGGGACTGAGAAAATATTTTAGAGCACAGATATTCCACCCCTCAACCCTTTAGAAGAGGGAAACTCTTGTAATCTGGAGGAAGGAGAAGGAGAAACCAGTGGGGTAGCTAAGGTAAAACCACCATCTAACCCTGAATATCCTGTGAAAGAAGAAGGCATACCTGAAATCCCAGATAGAGGGAGTGAAATCAAATCCCCTAGAGGATCATATAACCAATGAATTTGAATAAAATATCTGGATCAAGAAATACCTGAAGATTTATGGCATATTTTTGATTAAATGGAACAACAAAATAAAAAACGTCCCTAGACTTCCACATTGGAATATCCGATAGTTGATCCAATTGCCAATGCCCCCATGAAGGAAATTCCCCTACAAAACCTGCCAACCTTTCATGGATTAATCTCAGAAGACCCGGACGCATTCTTATTTCAATTTGATGTCCTATGTAGAGGGTATGATTACACCTCTGAACCCCAAAAATTAAAATTGATCCCCTCCACTTTGAAAGTAGAAACTCTACGCTGGTTTATGGGATTAAGGGGTGGAACTATAAGCTCATGGGATGAGATGAAATAGGCCTTCTTGAAAAAATATCAGGATTATTGTAGAACTAGGGACTTAAAAGATGAAATCTTTCAAATGATTGCAAAAGAAAATGAATCATTAGAAGAATATGTCGATAGATTTCAATATAATTTACAAATATCACCCTATGGTGCATTACCAGGTGAAGTACTTAAGGAAACTTTGATTAAGGGCATGAAATATGAATGGGTATAAACATTGAATCAAATGGAAAAGGGTGACATTTATCAAGAAACTTATGATAACATCATTCAATTGTGTATCAGGTGCTCACGAGGAAGAACATGGACTTGATCAGGAATGCAGACTTCCCTCACCAGAAGTAACAATACTACAAGCATGAGTGTTACGTGAGCTGAAGTTGGTAATCTCTTAGAAAATTTAAAAATAGATATTCTGAGCACTTTGACTACACAATTAGATGTATTGCAGGCCAAACAGAAAAAAACATAAGCATAACAGACTTTGGCCATATTTTTCCACAGATGTAGAAGAAAACATGGTCCAAGGGATTGCCCTTTAGATGTGGTTTGAGTTTGCGCCATCCGTGTCAATGATCATGAAACAGAGAAATGTCCATTGCTCCTTGGATTGAAATTCATCTTCAGAGAAGAAGAAGAGGAAACATAACCATTATCTATGATGGCTCAGCATCGTCAATGGTAGACCCGACCTACAAATACACTACATGACCCTTCCTTTTTCTTCTCAGGACAATATAATTAGCAACAAGCTCTTGGTAACGCATGGCAAGGCCAACCATTTACTAATCAGAACTGGCAGCCCCAACACTACCCACCTCCAAATCCCACTTGGAAAAACTAGCCCAATTCAAATCCTACCTGGAAGAATCATCCAACTGCAAATTCCACTTGGCCTAACTCACAATATCCCACCTCATCCTGGAAAAACTCAAATAACAACATATACTCTTCACAGTGGCCCAACACAATTGCCCAAAACCCAAATTGGAATTAGAATTGGCAAGGCCCAATGGGGATAAACAACAAACCCATGGGGATGTCCCCTCAAACTCAACCCACATTGCAAGCACCACTCCAACTGCCCCAGAACGAGCAATCACAATTGCACCTTCAATTACCAGCCCAACCTCACCCAAATCCAAATAACAAACTGGCTCAACTCGTCCAGATTATGGAGAATGGGGAAGGAGAAACCAACATGGTAGGGTGCAACAAACTATGGTTGAGATCGGGGCGCATGATCTCTCCTGAAGAAAATAACATTTCTCAAGAGCAAGAGAATGAAAAAAAACCAACAATAACACCCTCGACTGTGGTAATAACAAAAGAAATCGAGCATGGGGGAAACATAGACGAATCACAAGATCCTAATAAAGATGCAACTCCCTCCCCTCCATTCCCTAAAATATTGATGATAGAAAAATCGATCATATATTCCAACTTAGACATTGTAGGGGAAGTCAAGAATTTATACATCAAGATTCCACTCCTGCAATCTCTTCAAGACATCTCAATTTATGCAAAGACGATCAAGGAGTTATGTGGGAGAAATCCCGTTAGAAAAATTAAAGATCCATCATCAACAGTTCAC
>ML819060.1:137300-153041 GCA_009831015.1 Picea engelmannii | reverse complement strand
TGGTGGTATTACATGCTCATAAATTGCTTTGAAGAATTGGATATTAATCTATTGGATATATGCTAAGTTTTCCTTGACCATTCATGCATTTCTGATATGTTTTATTTGTTGTTGTTACAAACTTGTACTTGTTTTTATAAACTATTGTACTACTGCAATTTTGTACCAGCCATAGAAAATTCTCAGTGTCTAGTGTCTGACGAGGTTATAATCACATCTTTGTACTTGAAAATAATCATATAAGTGCTATAAAGTGTTCTTGTTCTAGGTAGGTACTCAAACATCCTTTTACCTTATCCATTTCACATACCTAGACTCATCATTAGGTGATCAAGAGAGGGGATGATAGACTTGGCTAACAAACTTTCTACTTTGATCCCTTGAGGTCAACGAGGAAGATCCTCTTGTGGTGGACCTCCTCTATCACTAAAATGAGGGGATTTATTACTAAGGTGACAGTGGTAGAATTTCCTGTAGTTACACAAGGTTTGGGGTACTTGTGATGGACTTTGCACAAGTATAATGTTGGACAAATGAGAGAGGAGGGGGGGGTGTGAATCAGTTGTTATTGTGCTTAAACAATTATGCCCATTTTTAAACTCTTTATAGAACACTCAATGACGATCGCAATAAAGAAGGGAAGTAAGCAATAGAATATTCAACATCATTCACACACATGAAATATACAGAGACAGATATTTCTTGAGGAAACCCATAAAGGGAAAAACCTCTTCTTCTTGATATGATAAGTAATATTTAATTTTTGTATGTTATCATTCTTATGAGCTCCAACCTCTATTTTACAAGCAACAATTTTCTGAGAGCACCAACTCTCTAGTTTCTCTAGCACCCACTAGAAGGAAGAACCAACTCCTTCAGTGTTCCAGCACTAACTGGATGGAAGAACCAACTTCCAGTCACACAGACACCAACCTGTATAACAGAGAACGATAGTTCTTCCTTGCACCACCCTACCACCCTGGTTTTTCTGGCTGCATCCAGATGGAATCTACAACTCCATGTTTTCAAGAACCCACTTGAAACTCTGAGGAAAATAGTCCTCCCTAGCACCTCCCTACTACCCTGATTATAAAAACTTCATTACTGAAACTTATTATAGTGATACAGTGTTTATCTATAGCTTACCAGTCTCATCACTATTTTGCTGCACTGCTATGCTCTGCCTGCATCAGTGTCTTCTTGCTTGCATTATTATTTGAGATTTCTTTTCTTCTTCTCTGTCTCTGCATGCGCACCTCAGATTCCTCTTTCTCTCTCAGATATGCATTTCTATTATATGCGCTACACGTCTTCTATGCGTTTCAGTTGCTACACACAACCTGCTTTTCCTCACATGAATAACTCTCAACAGAGGCAACCTCTGCATCTCTGTTCCACACATATTTATCATACCAAGTACTTTTCTAGATCATCCATGAAACCCATCATCTTCTTTGGTGGTTACTCTGAGCCTGTTCGTCATCATTGGCTTATCCTCTGATTCTTTTCCTTCTCTGGCAGTGCGACTCTTCGTATTCTCTATCACAGTCAAGATTTCTCCTCTCTGTTGCAGTTACAAACTTTGACACTTTTCCATCTATCAATTTTCTCTTTGATCAGTTTTCATTCCACTGATAGTTACCTTGAGACTCTTTAGCTTCTATGGTGATCACCCTAAAGCCTCTTCGAATTCTCTGGCAGAAACCATCAGTGGTTTCTAGAAGTTACATCGAGAACCTCCACGCACTTATGCCTTTGGCACCTTTCCCCTTTTGAGAAATCTATACAATGGGATTTTAGCTTTTCTGGTTAATACCCTTCCTTTCACATGACCATCGGTAGTGACCGTATGCCTAACCAATAGTCATTTCATGATTTCACATTTTGGGTGATCAACTGTGAGTCACCTTGGTTTTCTCGATTCGTGAAACTCTAAAATGGAGCCTGGCACCGCTAGCTACTTCCTTAACCTTCTCCGATGTGACCATGGCTATGTCCATGAGCCAAGTGTTTGAGAGATTCATGTTTCGTGACTTCATGGGCCTTTGTTGTGCCTGATCAATGGTCCACGATCCTTGGTGATCCAATGGTCCTGATCTTCCGTTGCGACTTGAGACTTCATTCTTTGTTGTGACAGATCAACAGTCGAGAACCCTTTGTGATCCGATGACCTAGATCTTCCTTCGTGACTCTAGAATTCATTATTTTTTGTGAAAGATCAACGGTCCATAAATCTTTGTGATCTGACGACCTAGATCTTTTTGCGATTTCACATTTCATGACCTCCTTCTGTGAGTTTCCTCCAAAATCATGATACACGAAACTACGAAATGACTTCATATCATATCAACAGTCTAGATCTTTCCCTTTGATCGATGGTTGTGATCAAATCGCGATTTCCTGCTGTGAGTTTCCTTGAATCTCTCAACTCATGAAACTTCGAAATGCTTCATATCAGATCAACGGTTGAGATTTCTCAGTGATCCAATGACTATCCTTCACCCCTGGACTTCATCCTTCGGGACTTTGGGGGAGTGTTGATGGTAAAACTCTTGAAGAAAAACTCCTGGGGTGACATAACTCTTGTGTCACTCAATGACGTGTCATGAACTGAGCCGCTGCCATGTGTTACTCGGATTTGCGATTTCCACGTATCTGAAATGACGAATCAACTTGACACTTGTCATTTTCTGATCATGCCATGTGTCCTTGTTGATGTATTCTGCCACCTGTCCTTGCTGACGTGGTCAGCCATGATCTAACGGTCATATATCTCCAGCC
The DNA here is from genome assembly GCA_009831015.1 of Picea engelmannii. Lineage (NCBI taxonomy): Eukaryota > Viridiplantae > Streptophyta > Pinopsida > Pinales > Pinaceae > Picea > Picea engelmannii. Next base: position 150,260 of record ML819060.1, on the reverse strand, counting down.
AGCTAACGACTGAGATCAAATTGCAATTTTGTGTTTCACGACTTCGTGAGTTCCTGCAACTCTGCCTTTGACTTTCCCAGTTCGCGAGTCAATGAAATGATGATCTCTTGCCATGTGTCCTGCCTCAATGGACGACCAGGATTCCTTCACATATTTGGAGTGTTGACTGACTCCTGGGCTTATCCTTCTTGTATCTTTTATGAATCTAGCAGCGTACGGCTATCGACGTTTCTCCCTCCAAGTATTCCTGTGGTCTGTCTAAGTTCCTGAGAATGCCATCTCTACTAAGATTTGGCAACAAGTTAAACTCGGTTCTGGCACACACTTGCGCTCTGCATGCAACTTCGCGCTATTCCTTTTGAGCTTCTCGAACTTGCTCTTTTGTGTCTTCACTACTTTTCTTTCCATGCACACTCTTCCTGTAAACCTGCCAACATCTGTTGTTCTTGCCATCAATGACAAGCACATTATGCCTGTAAACATGCCAACAATCTCCCCCTTTGGCATTGATGGCAACCTTGAATGACTGTACTATTCATCTTAAACCTCCAACTGTAGCATCCACACCTTTTCTCCCCATTTGACATCAATGTCAAAGAAAACATGCTCCCCCTGAGCGATTGCAGTATTTTTTGGAGCTATCAGATACTCAACCAACACATACTCCCCCTCACAGGATGGACTCTCTTAGGTTGATAAGGGGGTCACACCCAACTTCTGGCGTAGATACTCAAACTGAGCTTATGCAAGCGGTTTAGTGAAGATATCAACAATCTGATCTTTGGATGGAATATAATGCACAAAAACCACAGAGTTGGTTACCTATTCCATCAAGAAGTGATACTTGATAGGTATATGCTTAGTCTCGGAGTGAAATACATGATTCTTTGATACACTAATTGCTCTGGTATTATCACAATAAATTGGGATCGGTACAATATATTTTACCTCCGGGTCTGCAATTGTCTGAATCATCCACAATACTTGGGTACAACAAGTGGCAACTGCAATGTATTCAGCTTCTGTAGTTGATAAGGAAATGGAACCTTTCTTCTTGCTCAACCATGATATAAGGGAATCTCCTAAGAATAATGAACCTCGACTCGTGCTTTTCCTTTCATCCACACAGTTAGCCCAATCAACATCTGAATAGACTGAGAGTTGAAAATTCTGATTCCTAGGATACCATAGGAGATAGTCCATTGTTCCTTTCAAGTATCTGAATATTATTTTAACAACTAACAAATGACTTTGTTTAGGTGCGGCCTGATACCTTCCTACGATTCCAACAACATGCATTATGTCTGGACGAGATGCTATTATGTATAACAAGATGCCTATCATAGACCTATATGAACTCTGATCAACATCAGGTGAGTCATCATCCTTTCTCAACTTACATCCAGTGACCATAGGTGTGCTCATAGGTTTAGAATCTTCCATTTGAAACCTTTTCAACATTTCCCTTAGATATGTTTCTTGAGAAAGAAATATTCCTTCAGACCTCTGAGTAATTTGTAGGCCAAGAAAAAATGATAGTTCCCCTATCATAGACATTTCAAATTTAAATTGCATGGCAGAAGCAACCCATTTTACCAGTGAAGCATTATTACTATCGAAGATGATGTCATCTACATAGACCAACACAATGACCAAATCATTACCCTCTAATTTGATATATAGATTCTTGTCAAATGTTACTCTCTTGAACCCTTTGTCTTGTAGATACGTATCCATTCTGTGATACCAGGCACGAGGAGCTTGTTTTAACCCATATAAGGCTTTCTTCAGCTTGCAGACAAAGTTAAGGTTATCTGATAGTTGGAAACCCTCTGGTTGTTCGATATAGATTTCTTCCTTGAGATATCCATTTAGAAAAGATGACTTGACATCCATTTGATAGACTTTAAACTATTTATGACAAGCATAGGCAAGAAACATTCTAATTTCTTCCAATCTTTCTACGGGCGCAAATGTTTCATCAAAGTCCAGTCCTTCTATTTGAGCATATCCTTTGCAGACCAATCTAGCCATATTTCTTACAATATTTCCTTGCTCATTCATCTTATTTTTGTAGACCCATTTTGATCCTATTACATTTTTATCTGCTGGCCTAGGAACGAGTTCCCAAGTGTCATTCTTTTCAATCTATTCTAGTTCATCATTCATTGATTTTAACCAATTTACGTCTTTACTGACCTCATTGAAGTTCTTGGGTTCCACCATGGATATGAAGGCTATATGTGATTTCTCAGTGTTTTTGATTATCCTTCTCTTGGTTTGTACACCTTTGACTTTCTCACCAATTATCTGACTTGCAGGATGATTCTTTCGAGTAATTCTGGAGGAAGGATTTGATGCAGTCTACTGATTTGAGTCTGTCTAAGTGTTGGTGTCTTCATCTGACTTAGAGTCTTCTTTTCCTGATTCTTGGACCTGTTCATCTTCAGCTTCAGCTGTGTCTTCTGAAGAAGGCTCATTATTGCTCACCTCTCTTTCTGAGACTCCTTCATCAACCTTTACATCAATGCAATCAACTAATTTATGTAGCCTCTTATTCTAAAATTTGTATCCTTTACTGTTTGTATCATATCCTAAGAAGATGCCTTCATCATCCCTGTCATCATACTTTCTAAGGTTTTCATTATTATTCTTTATGTAGCACTTACTCCCAAAGACTTTGAAGTGTTTGATTGAAGCAGGTCTTCCATACCATAGTTCATAAGGTGTCCTGTCACTGTGTGGTATGAGGTGGGCTTTGTTAAGAACATGGACTATTGTGTGTATTGCTTCTACCCAGTAGTTTTGACCAATGTTCTTCTCATTCATCATTGACCTAGCCATTTGCTGCACTGTTCTATTTTGCCTCTCAACTACTCCATTTTTTGTGGAGTTCCTAGGATCGTGTATTCTCTCTTGATCCCATGTTTATCACAGAATTCCTTGAAATAGATTGACATAAATTCTCCTCCTCTGTCTAACCTTATTGCCTTTAACCTGTTGCCTATTTGATTCTCAGTTAAGTCTTTAAATATTTTAAATTTCTCAAATGCTTCAGTTTTTTCTTTAAGGAAACCCAAGTAAGTCTAGAGTAATCATCAATGATCAGCATGAAGTAGTTTTCTTTCCCTGTGCTTTCCTATCTTGATGGTCCACATAAATCCATATGAACTAGTTGGAGTGGTTTCTCTATTGAAGTAGAGCTCTTGGATTTAAACTGTGTCTTAGTTATCTTTCCTACTTGGCAGGGTTTACACACAGAATCTTGTGGCTTTGATATTCTTGGAAGATCTTTTACTGCCTCAAGATTTTTGAGCTTTGTTAAGTGGTCAAATTTTGTATGTCCAAGTCTCCTATGCCATAATCAACTCTCATCATGTTTGCTTAGATGACACTGTTCTCTATCTTCTTTCAACACATATACATTATTTTCAGTCCTTATGCCTTTAACCACCACTTGTCCTGAGTTTATAGACTTTATCTTACAATCTTTGGAAGTGAACACCACTTCACATCCTCTATCACACATCTAACTTACACTGAGCAAGTTATGTTTCAGTCCATCTATAAGAAGGACATCCTGGGATTTTCCTTTTCCATTATTTAAGATCACCATCCCTTTACCCTTGATTTTACCCGGTTCATCTTTTCCAAAGGTTACATTTCCTATTTTTCTTTTACTTATAAACAAAAACTTATCCTTGTCTCTAGTCATGTGCTTGGAGCATCCACTGTCTATATACCAAGGGCTCTTTTGTCTTTGAGTTGACAACACTAATCCACACTTGTCACTTTCTTTCTTCTTCCAAACCTTGATATTTTTAGCAGAGGGATTCAAATCAGGTTCATAGTTCCTTAAGCGATAGTCAACAACTTTATGTCCATAATTATGATAGGTATAACATTCTAGTTCATTGAATAAAGGATCATAACGATTGTTATTCTTAATTTGTGTCGTTTTCCCATCCATCACATGATTTGCAGTCTATGGTTGTTTGTTACTTGGTTGTCTCATTATTTGTTGTGATAGATATATATACCTTGAATGTATTTATTGCTCATATCTAAATCTTAAAGAATAGTTTACAACTTTGTGACCAAAGTTAGAACAAAAAAAAACAATATCCATAGAAAAATCCTTGGTAGCTGGAAAATGGTTGTCTTCTTTGAGAAGATCAATTTCTTCCATGCTGAAGATTTCTCTGAGCAGAGGGTGCATTATATATTTGTTCTACAAATTCAATTCTGGTATTATTTCTTTCACTCTTCCTTCGTAGTTGATTATCTTCCTTTGTTTTTCCATATTCATTGTTGTCAATGAAAGTAGATTTAACAAACTTGATGGATTGTTTGTTGCTTCTCTAGCCACTACTTGATCCTTCTTCATAACCCAAACCATTTTTTAGATTTGGTTTTTGCTAGTGCTAGAAGTTGCCCCTAGACTGCTATAGGGTCAAGCCTAGCACATCTTCAGTTATTGCTATGATTTTATAAATAAGGATGTGTTTGGGTTTTGAAAGAAGGTGTATCAGGTAAAGTGGAAGAGAAAGAATAAAGGAATAATCCAAAATGCAGACTAATGAATCACCATTGGGCATGGAGTCAAGTAAACACTTTGTTAGATTGAAGGCCAGTAAACTGCACATCAGAAAAAATACTTATATGATGATGGTTAAAATAATGGAGAATGTGGCAAATAGTAGAACATCCACCAAACAAAGATTCTCTTTGCAAAATGGATTTGACAGGTACTTGAACAAACCACACAAACAACAGGTAGATCACAACAAATCTTGTTGCTCAAGAATCTATTGTTTATGGACAGTCATTGATTCTCAATGGCTGTAACTCATTCAAGCAAGAGGGAAAAACAAAATGGAAAATGAAGAAATCACAATATGATAACACAACTCATAGGGATGTTCAATGTCAGAATGAATTCTTAATAAAACTACCCATAGGCTTACAATGCTCATACACAGGCGGATTAATCAAATTCTTCTCAGGCCTTACCCTCTCGGGCCCTCACCCCCCTCTAGCTGAAGTTCATTCTCTCTCTTTTATAGATTTACAATGATACGTTTATATTCCAAATTGATGGATCTAGGATTTCTAACTACAGAGATTAGTTTGTATTTTGCTGGAAATGAAATAATAAAAATAAACTAAAACTAAACTGGTTATAATGAGATCTCAAATAGCCGATAATTGTTGGTCACAAATCTTCTTCAAAGGGGAATATTATTCTCCTTTGTGCTTTAAAGCCTCGAGTTGATATTGATGATAGAGATCTGTCACATATCTTTAACTGTCGATTATGCCTTGCAAATCTGGAATTGTTCCTTATCTACTGATTTTGTGCCTGAGATTGATGTTTTTCCTGGAAAAGCTCTGCCACTTGTCTAAAATCATGAAGATGCCTTTTCATCCTTTTTGATTGCTTGGAAATATGAGAATAACCTTCATTCCATCAAATATGCAATTGATGTCAATCTTATGCTTATTCTTTGCCTTAGAATCGTGATCATGTAGCTGCCACTTCTTCCTTCAGTTTCCTTGTGAGATGCTTCCCACAATTTATCTTCTATCCCAATCTTTCAAAACTCTATAAGACCTCATTCAACATCAATTGCATCATGAAATGTGAGTGACTGATTACTTCGGCCAATCTAGTACTGAAGGCATTTGTTCGCATTGTCCCCTTCTGCTCCATTGTTCTTGGTTCTTCACCAAAAATATATGAGCCAGGCCTGCTTAAATTGCACATCTTCAATATCTTCTTGGTTTAGTTCAAATGACTCAACAAACTTTGGACTATATACTGGAGATTTCAAGTCAGGAAATGTCTGGTCCACCCGAAAAAGGTTTGGTCGACAATGTTGAGTCATTTCAAACACTACCGTATCCTCCACCTTCATAGAAGCAAGCTCATGCAAAATTTTCTTAATAGAGAGCATGCTCTCAATTGAAATTTATTTCATTTGGTCAAACTATCTCTCCTGTAGGCATGCATTTCCCTCATAATTTCTTCATATTATTTATATATTTCCTTGGTATACTTTGGCATTTTTAATTTGTTCTTGAACGACAACTTACTCTTGAAGCTTCCCAAAGCCATGGTCTCATGTATTGTTCTGAAAACTAAATGCCCAAATTTATGACAACAAGAACCATAACTGCTGCATGTAAGGTCTTCATTGAGATTTCCTTGAATATCTGAGGGTTTCAAAACCTATTTTTGCACTATATTCATTTCCCTGGTGGCTGGCTTCCATGTGACTCGGTGTTTTAATCTTTAACTATGCATTCTGAATCTCGATCTATTTCTGCCAGCATTGACACTTGGAGCAATTTGGGATTAAATACAATGCCCCTGGTGAACTCTCTCCTTGTGGCGCTTTAGTAATTCTCTGCACTAGGCGTTCATAACCATGCTGAATATTAATTCTGAGCGTTCCTTGTGGCATTTTGATTTATGGTGTCCTGGCACTTGTTCTTTCTAATTGTGGTGCTTGGACATTAGTCTTTGACTTCCATCCTAATAGGCTTAATTAGATATTGGCTTTAAAACCAATATTTTTGTAAACAGAGCCCAAACACTAACTTTTGTCTTAAAAGCCCAAAAACTTTCATTTGTTCATGTTTACAAAATTTGCCCAAAACAAAATATGATAAAGATATAAATTAAAAACCTTTGACCTGACTTGATGTTGTGTTATGCTTTGTGTTTTAAAGCTAACTCTTGTTGTTTCCATTGTGTACGTGTTTGGCTCATATGCTCTCGGTCGGTGTTTAGCACTTGAAGGTTTGCTAGAAAGCCAACTTGGCCATAATTTGAAATTTTGTCAGGTGACAACAGCTTGTAGAAGATGGAAAAAGACTTGGCTCAGGCTTCACCCTCAGCAACAAGTTTTGATAGCACACACTTACATTCTTGTCCACTCAAAGAGGATTTTCAATACTCTCCCTGGAGGTGGTTTTTGATCTTCAAACTTTTCCATAGCTCTATGAAAATCTGACCTTGAAAACTCTTCCTCCAAAATTGGTATTAGTGATTGAACCATTTTCACTTCCTGTCCATCTTGGGACAATGAAGTGTATATTAGTTGATTATCACTCAATATTTCATCTGCATTTGTATCTCCCTCAATCTAACAAGTAATTTTTCTCTTAAGTGATTTTCTTATCATGGAGAACCCTTTGTATAATTGAAAAAAAAACTTTTCGGTGCTACGGGAATAACCCCATTCCTGTAACAAGGATAAAATTGAATATTTAGTATCTAGATACTAACATTGGCTCCTTCTGGGGATGAAATACTCCCTTAGAGTTTCTAAGAACAAGAAGACCCTATGCCTTAATCTTTGCCCATCTCAATCCTCTTTCCAAAATTTGCAATCTTAACCATACTTGAAAACAAAAATGAAAACATTGCTCTATAAATATGGAATCAATATTTTCTGCAACCTATAACCCTGTTCATCGTTTCCCTCAAGCCATATCTGCTTTATTATTTTGTAATTGAAAAGTAACCACGAGCTGAAAAGCACACTATAAACTTAACTTATAATGAAAAGCCAAATCCTATCTAAAAATGACTGCTCTACTAATGACAAACTAAACTTGAACACTTGCTCTTGTGATGAACTTATTTATGTACACATACCTATACTAATCAATCCACTTTCTTGATTAAGTAATATGATATTTCCAATGTAACCAATCAAACAACTAATTTAGAGATGGGACTCCTGACCAATCTTGAAATATTAGAATGAATAGTGATATAAGAAATTGTGACTCAAAATACATCTGAAACTGATATTGATGGTGCAAAAGCAATACAAAATCTGAAATAACAAAAATCTCCATGTATACTGCCACCGGATCATAAAAATCACCAGAAAGAATACTTTTATAGAAAATGTATGCTTCATTTCCTTGTTGATGATTCTTTTTGCATTCATCATAAGATGGTGGATTATAGCAGACTCTTGAACATGAAGATATTGAAATGGATTCATGATTATCATCTCCTTGAACAAAGAACTCAGGAAGTTGGTTCTTTGAAATTTCTAGAGGAACTTGAAACTTATCAGCATTCCCAGAAAAAGGAACATGAAACTGTGTGTTAAAGTCTGGATCTGGTTCATTGATTGTCAATGAAGAAACAATGTTTTGTTGATGATTCAGAACTTCAAAAGTATCGTTATGATAAGAAAAATCCTGGGAATTTCTCTGAGCTAACAAGCATCCATATTCTTTTTCAAGTTCCTTAAGAAGCTTCTTTAAGAAATTAAATTTATCCTCTCTACTAGATACATTGTAAGAGTCTAAAAAAGAGGATAAAACTGAAGAAGCATTTTCTTCCCATTCATCATAAGAAAACATACCTATCCATTCTTTGAAATCTTGAAGAAAAATAGGGTTTTCCACCAACTCTATTATCTTGGTAAATGAAGCAACTGGATCAGTAGTTGAACTTGCCATGTAGAAGGAATGGAGTCACCAATAAATCTTTAATCATGGATTCTTCAACCATGTGGAGTCTCTAGGTGAATAATAAGCAGTCTATAGTGTCGATCCTTAGTTCACCATCCAAAGCTAGATCTCATCGTTGTCATTCTCCTAGGGAAGCTTTCTTCATTGCTTCATCCCCGACAATGACACCAAAAGATGTTAGTGCTAGAAGTTTCCCCTAGATTGTTATAGGGTCAATCCTGGCACATCTTCAGTTATTGCTATGATTTTATAAATAAGGATTTGTTTGGGTTTTGAAAGAAGGTGGCTCAGATAAAGTGGAAGAGAAAGAATAAAGGAATAAGCTAAAATGTAGACCAGTGAATAACCATTGGGCATGGAGTCAGGTAAACACTCTGTTAGATTGAAGGCTAGTAAATTGCATATCAGACAAAATACTTATATGATGATGGTTAAAAGAATGGAGAATGTGGCAAATAGTAGAACATCCACCAAATAGAGATTCCCTCTACAAAATGGATTTGACAGGTACTTGAACAAAGCACACAAACAACATGCAAATCACAACAAATCTTGTTCCTCAAGAATCTATTGTTTATGGACAATCATTGATTCTTAATGGCTGTAACTTGTTTAAGCAAGAGGGAAAAACAAAATGGAAAATGAATAAATCACAATATGATAACACAACTCACAGGGATGTTCAATGTCAGAATGAATGCTTAATAAAACTTCCCATGGGCTTACAATGCTCATACACAAGTGGATTAATCAAATTCTTCTCAGGCCTTACCCTCTTGGGCCCTCACCCCCCTCTAGCTAAAGTTCATCCTCTCTCTTTTATAGATTTACAATGATATGTTTATATTCCAAATTGATGGATCTAGGATTTCTAACTACAGAGATTAGTTTGTATTTTGCTAGAAATGAAATCATAAAAATAAACTAAAACTAAACTGGTTATAATGAGATATCAAATAGCCGATAATTGTTGGTTAGAAATCTTCTTCAAAGGGGAATATTATTCTCCTTTTATCTTTAAAGCCTCGAGTTGATATTGATGATAGAGATCTGTCACATATCTTTAACTGTCGATTATGCCCTACAAATCTGGAATTGTTCCTTAGCTACTGATTTTGTGCCTGAGATCGATGTTTTGCCTAGAAAAGCTCTGCCACTTGTCTAAAATCCTGAAGATGCCTTTTCATCCTTTTTGAATGCCTAGAAACATGGGAATAACCTTTGTTCCATCAAATCTGCAATTGATGTCGATCTTATGCTTATTCTTTGCCTTAGAATCATGATCATGTAGTTGATGCTTCTTCCTCCGCATTGTTCTTTTGATTAGTAACTTCTTGTTCAGTTTCCTTGTGAGATGCTTCCCACAATTTATCTTCTATCCCAAGCTTTAGAAACTCTATAAGACCTCATTCAATGTCAACTGCATCATGAAATGTGAGTGATTGATTACTCCAGCCAATCTAGTACTGAAGGGATTTGTCCACAAAGTCCTCTTCCACTCCATGGTTATTGGTTCTTCACCAAAAATATATGAGCTAGCCTTGCTTAAATTGCACATCTTCAATCTCTTCCTAGTTCAATTCAAATGCCTCAACAAACTTTGGACTATCTACTGGAGATTTCAAGTCAGGAAATGTCTGGCCCACCTGAAAAAGGTTTGGTCGACAATGTTGAGTCATTTCAAACACTACTGTATCCTCCACCTTCACAGAAGCAAGCTCACACAAACTTTTATTAACAGAGAGCATGCTCTCAATTGAAATTTATTTCATTTGGTCAAACTATCTCTCCTATAGGAATGCATTTCCCTCATAATTTATTCATATTATTTATATATTTCCTTGGTATACTTTGGCATTTTTAATTTCTTCTTGAACTATAACTTACTCTTGAAGCTTCCCAAAGGCGTGGTCTCATGTATTGTTATGAAAACTAAATGCCCAAATTTATGATAACAAGAACCATAACTGTTGCATGTAAGGTCTTCCTTGAGATTTCCTTGAATATCTGAGGGTTTCAAAACCTCTTTTTGCACTATATTCATTTCCCTGGTGGCTGGCTTCCATGTGACTTAGCGTTTTAATATTTAACACTACATTCTGAATCTCGATCTATTTTTTCCAGCGTTGACACTTGGAGCAATTTGGGATTAGATACAACGCCCCTGGTGAACTCTCTCCTTCTGGCGCTTTAGTAATTCTCTGTACTAGGCGTTCATAACCATGCTGAATATTAATTCTGAGCATTCCCTGTGGCATTTTGATTTATGGTGTCTTGGCACTTGTTCTTTCTAATTGTGGTGCTTGGACGTTAGGCTTTGAATTCCATCCTGATGGGCTTAATTAGAGATTGGCTCTAAAACCAATATTTTTGTAAACAGATCCCGAACACTAACTTTTGGCTTAAAAGCCCAAAAATTTTCATTTGTTCATGTTTACAAAATTTGCCCAAAATAAATTATGATAGAGATATAAATTAAAAACCTTTGACCTGACTTGATGTTGTGTTATTCTTTGTGTTTTAAAGCTAACTCTTGTTTTTTCCATTGTGCAGGTGTTTGGCTCATATGCTCTCGGTTAGTGTTTAGCACTTGAAGGTTTGCTAGAAAGCCAACTTGACCATAATTTGAAATTTTGTCAGGTGACAACAACTTATAGAAGTTGGAAAAATACTTAGCTCAGGCTTTAGGCTCAGGCTTCACCCTCAGCAACAAGTTTTGATAAAACACACTCATATTCCTGTCCACTCAAAGAGGATTTTCAATACTCTCCCCGGAGGTGGTTTCTGATCTTCAAACTTTTCCATAGCTGTATGAAAATCTGATCTTGAAAACTCTTCCTCCAAAATTGGTATTAGTGATTGAACCATTTTCACTTCCTGTCTAGCTTGGGACAATGGAGTGTATATTAGTTGATGACCACTCAATATTTCATCTACAGTTGTATCTCCCTCAATCTGACAAGTACTTTGTCTCTTAAGTGATTTTCTTATCATGGAGAACCCTCTGTATAATTGAAAAAACACTTTTCGGTGCTACAGGAATAACCCCATTCTCGTAACAAGGATAAAATTGAATATTTAGTATCTAGATACTAACAATTTCCTTTGCTGATTCGGAATGAGGGATAATCCTTCTGAGGCTTTAATACTCAGAATATTACGGAGATACAATGCTATAAACTTCTCCATCTCTTTTCTAGTTTTCGCTACTTCCAGAGCTTCACATCTTGCCTTCTTTTCTGATAACTGCTATTTCAGAATGTCTTCGATTTACTTTGCCTCTTCTAATTCCAATTTTAGTGGGGAAAAGTATTCATCAGATTTTTTACTGCTTTTCTTGAACTGTATCAACAACTGTTTTTTCTTTCTCTTCTTAAGTCCGAGTCTGTCAATCTCTTCTAGAGCACTGATAAGTTCTCCTTCTAGGTCAACCACAACTTCTTTATCGTCAACAATACTTCCTATGATTTTATTATGATAATCCTCTTAGGCCATACGCACAAAGTCATTGAACTTATCTTCACATGAGGAGTCACTATTTGTGTCTTCTGTAGAGTCATTATTGTTTACACATAAACTTTTATTTTTACCAAATATCTTGGGTTTGAACTTATTTTCACCTTCAAAATTATGATCTTATTTCTTGTGTGGACATTTAGATGCAAAGTGACCTATCTTTCCACAGTTAAAAAATTTGAAGGGAAACATGCCTTGGTACTTTCTTGATCCTTTCTTTAGTCTTCTCATGAATTTTTCTTCAATTTCATCAAGCTCAGAATCCTCATTCTTGTCTGCTCTAAATGATGCTTCTCTAGAGGTGGGTTTATCTTTAGCTATCCTCATTTCATATGTTGTCAACATTCCTAGAATTTGATCAAAATCCAAATCCTTTAGATCATTAAGTTCTTCTATAGCTGAGACCTTTGGGTTGAACCTATATGGAAGAGATCTCAACATTTTCCGAACTAAAGAGGGTTCCTCAATTTTTTCACCAAGTGCTTTCATTGAATTTACTAGTTCTTCAACTCTCAGAAAGTACTTCCCAATAGTTTCATCTTCTTTCATCTGTAACTATTCAAACTGTAGTCTATAGGTTTGAAGCTTGGCATCTTTTACCTTCTCATTACCTTCATAACTGCTAATGATTTTGTCCCACATGTCTTTGACAATTTCTAAATGCATAACTTTTACAAATTCTGCTTCTGCAAGACCACTCAGAATAACATTAATAGCCTTAGTGTTGAAGCTAAATTCTAGCTTGTCATCATTATTAGCTAGTACATCTGGCTTTACATAACCAGTCTCTACCACATCCCAGACATCTGCACCTAGGGCCATTATGTAGGTTCTCATCCTAACTTTCCAGAAGGCAATGTTTGTTCCATTGAATAGGGGGGCCTTATTGGTCGAAATTTCTTCATGGATTGACATGTTAATCTTCTTGATCTACCTTTAGAT